>DWBE01000010.1:0-14518 GCA_018230705.1 Spialia ferax
ATTTAAAATCCCTCAAAATTAAGCTAAATATTTCATCCATCATATCAATCATCTGTTTTCCTCACCGCTACTAAACATTTTGGACCTTCTTCGTCGGATATTTGCACAAAATCGACGGCGAGCGACCTTTACAACGCATACGGATACATACCACGTGGCGGCTCGAGACGAAAACGTATTACAATTGCACTTATGGATGAACTTTCATGAAGAAGCTGGAAGATAAGTACCAAAACGGAGACTAAGCGCACATTGGAATCGAATTTGAATTGGATATTCATCGAAAATCGCACGAAAAACGGTGGGGCCAATCCTTTATTCCTTTCCATCATCTCCTGTTTTATTTGTACGTACTAAATCGTACTTGTATTCTAATTTCCAGTGAAATCGGTGTTCCTAATCTTCGTGTATCAAATTGCCAGTCAATCAAAGGTTTGGTGACGTTACTATCATCAGTAAAGTGTGGTTGAGCTGAAAATCATCAAAACTGTAAGTACTCCTCTTTTCAATGGCCACCAAAATGCCTATCGAATCTAAATCTCGTGATAAATCTCCTATTTCGCTAAGTGTAGAGAGTAGTGAATTAGTTCGTGATTTGGTTAGGAAACGTGGTATTGTAAAAGGCAGGCTTACTAAATTCAGTAATTATTTAGAATCTATTTCGAAGTGTGATGATTTTTCTAATCAGAAACGCATTGATTTAAAGTTAAGAATTCAAGGATGTGCTGGTTTATTTTCTGAATTTAATGACATACAAACTAAAATAGAGGAACAAGTGTGTGATTCCGAACTAAGCGAACAATTAAATCAACGTGAACTTTTTGAAGACAGTTATTATTCTCTAATATCTCATGCTGAATATCTGCTGAAAACTGATGAGGTCGCTGACTGCTCTAATTCATGCCATAATCATAACGCTACTAATAACCTAAATTCCGTTAAGTTGCCTATCATATCAATGCCTACCTTTGACGGATCTTATGAGCACTGGCTGGAGTTTAGAGATACTTTTTTATCGCTTGTTCACAATTCTCAAGATATCTCTAAAATTCAAAAGTTTCATTACCTCAAATCATGTTTAAAAGGCGATGCACAACAAGTTATACATTCTATAGAATTTTCGTCGGATAATTATCAACTTGCATGGGATTCACTACTTGACCGTTATAATAACAGCAGACTATTAGTACACAATCACGTAAAATCTTTATTTACTATAAATTCGCTAACAAAAGAGTCCCCTTTTTTAATCCGAAAATTAATAGACACCGTTCAAAAGAATTTACGTGCACTCAAAATTCTAGGCGAGCCCACTGACACCTGGGACACTTTGATTATTTATATTATTGTCTCAAAATTAGACAAAGTAACGGAGAGAGAATGGGAAGCTCACAAATGCACCTTGTTTCCAAACCCAAATGTAAACAATTCTACACAATTATTAGTAACAGATTTAATTAATTTCCTTCGCAACAGAGCAGACATGCTGGAGGCATTGCAGCGTTCATGTAATACCGACGCACATACACACATACATAACAGTAAAAAATCACACGTTAAATCGCACAATATATTGCACTGCAATGTTTCCAGCGGGTCGAATAAGACATATGATAAACAGCGTAGTAAGATGTCGTGCATAAAATGTAACGCGAATCACAGGTTGTTTACGTGCAAGAGGTTTATTGACAGCGACTTAGATTCAAAACTTAAACTTGTACGCGAACACAACTTATGTGAGAATTGTTTACATCCGGGACATTCAGTAATTAATTGTAGATTCGGGCCTTGTAGGCACTGCAATCAAAAACATAATTCATTATTACATAAGAGTAACAGTTCAGTTACATTGCATACTTTAACAAATACTGAGGTCCCGAGCGCTAGTGTGAGCGATGCGCCCGAGTCCCTCCCCGCGACCGCGCTAACCGTTCAGGTAAACAAGGCACACATGCAAATGCAATCTATTAAGTCTATAGGTGTGCAATCCGTTCTATTATCAACAGCTGTCGTTGAATTAGCCGATGCGTACGGTGTTTATCATAAAGCGCGGGCGCTCCTCGATAGTGGGAGCCAGCGTTGTTTCATTTCCGAATCACTTTGTCAACGTTTAAAAATACAATTAATACAGTCCACAAATGAAATTCGCGGAGTAGGTGATGTGATTGTACATTGTTCGCATATTTGTAATATTGTTATTAAATCTTGCACCGATAATTCATTTACAACACACATTCAGTGTCATGTTTTGCCTACAATCACGGCTTCGATGCCTGCCCTATGTAAATTAAGCGCACAAATCTGTATTCCGGATAATATACGTTTGGCCGATCCGAATTACTTAGACTTTAATACTATTGATATCTTAATTGGGGCTGATAAATTTTGGGATTTGTTACTCGACGGAAGGATTCGTTTATCTAGTGGTCCGTTCTTACAGAACACCAAATTAGGCTGGATTGTTTCCGGACCTATTGTAAATTATACGCGCAAAAATACTTCAATTCATTGTAATATTGTTAATTCATTAGACGCGCAGCTACGTAAGTTCTGGGAGCTAGAAGAGCTGCCTAAGGTCAGAGACGCACAGACTGAGGAAGAGCGTGCATGCGAGGATCATTTTGTTCGCACCACTACGCGCGATAGCCAGGGGCGATTTATTGTGCGCATGCCACTCCATCGGTCACCTGAAACCTTAGGAGACTCTTATAGCCAGGCAGAACGAAGATTTTTCGCATTAGAGAAACGCCTTCAACGTTCTCCAGAATATAAAAGCATGTACTGTAATTTTATGCAAGAGTACATCAATCTAGGCCATATGACGCAGGTAGATTCCTATGAATCGCCATGTTATTTTATGCCGCATCATGGTGTATTCCGCGAGCTCAGCACCACCACTAAGTTGCGTGTGGTGTTTGATGCAAGCGCACCATCGAGCTCAGGTGAGTCACTGAATGATTTGCAGATGGTTGGCCCTCCTATCCAGGGTGATCTGATAGCGATTCTTCTCCGCTTTAGGCAGCACAAGTACGTAGCCTGCGCCGATGTGGAGAAGATGTATCGGCAATGCTTGATAGATAGGAGCCAGCGTAGTTTGCAAATGATTCTGTGGCGTGACCATCCGTCGAAGCCGCTAGGTATATTTAAATTGAATACGGTGACGTATGGTACTGCCTCCGCTCCTTTTCTTAGTGTGAGGTGTCTCAAACAATTAGCTTTTGAGTCTCCATATAAGGACGTCGCACGAGCCATAAACGAAGATTTTTACGTGGATGACTTTATAACGGGTCTAGATGATAAATTAAAATTATTAGAATTATGTGCCAAAACTCAAAAAACACTGCAATCGGGTTGTTTTCCACTTAGGAAGTGGATATTTAATTTTAAGAATGACGATGATAATCAGCCGTTTGCCCATTTTAAACCTTTAAGTCTAGATGAAAATGTTAGTTGTAAAACCTTAGGTATAGACTGGCACTGCGCAAGCGACACTTTTCGTTTTAATTCAAATTTAAATTTTTATAATTGCAAGCCTATCACTAAACGTTCAATTTTATCTCATATTTCACAAATTTATGATCCCCTTGGCTTATTAAGTCCTGTTATAATTGTTATCAAGGTACTTCTACAACAATTATGGCTATTGAAAATAGGTTGGGATGACGAAGTTCCTAGCAATACGGCGCGCGCTTGGAACCGGTTTGTTATTTCACTACGCGCACTCGACACTATTCGTGTTCCGCGCCACGCTATAGGTACGCAGCCTATGTATATTGAATTACATGTTTTTAGCGATGCATCGCAGACGGCGTACGGCGCGTGCGTTTATATTCGCACAGTTAACACAGATGCAACGGTATCAGTTAAATTATTGTTTTCAAAAACAAAGGTCGCACCCTTGAAGTCTATTAGTGTTCCGCGACTGGAACTTTGTGGAGCTTTATTAGGGGCTCACTTATATAATAAAATACGCAATTCGTTATCTTGTAAATTTAATCATGTTGTATTCTACACAGACTCAACAATCGTTTTAGGCTGGCTGCATATGAGACCAAACCAACTTAAAACCTTTGTACAAAATAGGGTCGCGGAAATACATGACATCACACTTGATATGCCGTGGCGTCATGTTAGCAGTATTAATAATCCAGCTGACTTGGCGTCGCGTGGTGTTCATTTAGAAGAGCTTGCTGGCACTACCATATGGTGGGAAGGCCCTGAGTTTCTTCGAGATCCTAGTTTTTCTATTGACAATTATAGAAGTTCGAATTATGTCTGCTGTCGCGATTTACCTGATGTTAAGACGTCCGTTACTGCAGTTGTAGCTCAAGACAATGAATTAATTTTATTTCCATTTCATCGATTCTCACAATATAGACGTTTGAGGCGCGCAACTGCATTTATGTTACGTTTTATTCACAACAGCCGACATAAAAATAATAAGCGTTTAGGCAGCCTTAGCGTAGATGAATTAAACTGTGCTGATAAAACATTAGCTAGGCTATGCCAAATTGAATCTTATCCAATTGAATATAAGGCACTAATTAACGGTGGGGTTATTAAAAATAAAAGTTCTTTATCTAAATTAAATGTATTCTTAGATAACGACCAAATAATGCGTGTAGGTGGCCGTTTAGTGAATTCCGATGCATTTCTTTATAATAAAAAACACCCTATTGTAATTTCAAGTAAACATTATTTTGCTACTTTGTTGTTTCGCCATGAGCATATTCAGCTACTCCACGCTGCTCCACAGAATTTACTTTTTAACATACGCGAGTCATGGTGGCCCATTGGAGGTAGAAATTTAGCTCGAAAGGTGGTCCACACTTGCGTTACCTGTACACGTCTTAGAGGTAGGACGCTTACGCCTATGATGGGTAACTTGCCTGCAGAGCGAATTACTCCTTGCCATCCTTTTGTTCGATGTGGAGTGGACTATGCGGGGCCGGTGCTCATTCTAGAACGCAAAGGTAGGGGTGCTAGGCTTAGCAAAGGCTACATATGCCTGTTTGTGTGTTTTGTGACACGCTCAGTTTATCTGGACTTAGTCAGTGATCTCTCCAGTGAGGCATATTTACTGACATTAAAGCGCTTCATTTCACGCCGTGGTAAGCCTGCAGAAATTTATTCTGACAATGGCCGCAATTTCGTAGGTTTAATGAACGATTTTTCTAATTTCTTGAATAATTGTAGTAAAGATATCATAGAATTTGCAACGTCTCAAAATATTAAATTTAGTTTTATTCCCCCTTATTCTCCGCATTTTGGTGGCCTTTGGGAGGCGGGAATAAAGTCTAGTAAATATCATCTTCGTAGGGTGATAGGTAACGCACACCTTACCTTTGAAGAGTACAGCACCGTACTAGCCCAAATCGAGGCCGTACTTAACTCCCGACCTTTGTCCCCTCTGTCCTCGGATCCACAGGATTTTTCACCGCTCACTCCTGGCCATTTCCTAATTGGCCGACCACTGACTGCGCCCGCTACTGACGACCTTCGCGACGTTCCTTCCAGTCGGCTTCGGCGCTATCAGAGGGTGGAGCAACTTCGCCAACATTTTTGGAATCGGTGGGCAAAAGAATACGTCTCCGAGTTACAAGTACGGACGAAATGGAAGGCGAATAAGGACCAGCTGCTACCAAATACCTTGGTGTTAATTAAGGACAGCAACCTCCCTCCATTAAAATGGAATTTGGGTCGTGTTTTGCGCACAATCCCCGGAAAAGACGGCATATCCAGGGTTGCCGACATACAGACTTCAGCAGGCGTGATCAGGCGCGCTTTCGCGAAGCTTTGTCCCCTATTTGAGGATGTTGACACCGGTGCTGCGACTGAAGAAAATTGAAAGCCACAGCTTCCAAGGCCGGGGGCATGTTACGAACTTACTCCGCTCTAATGTTTTGAAGACCAGTAACGACATCTTGTGTTTCACTTTGAACCTATCTACAGTGTTATACTACGTCATCTAACTACGTCATCTAACTACGTCACTTTTAACTGGCCATTGGTCAATGCTTTAATATTGTTCCCTACACCCCTCTCCTCGATCTCTGTAATTTTTTCTCTTCACACGAGTACACGCAACCTTGCACTAGACAAACGCATCTTTCATTTAAAATCCCTCAAAATTAAGCTAAATATTTCATCCATCATATCAATCATCTGTTTTCCTCACCGCTACTAAACAACCCTTCTCACTAAGTCAACCCTCTAACAAAGGGGTCGGCAAGAATTTTTAGGTGAGGTCCGGATAGTGAGAATTTTTTTTAACGAGGTCCAGAAAAAAACAACTGGTATCTAATAAGGAGAGGGCGACACCGTGCCACGGTCAATATCAGCTGCGTGCATAAAAGTGATTAAAAATAAAATTAGTGCTTTTTAAATACCGAGAACGTTTTCAATTGTTTATAAATCAAGTGCAGAAGAGTGATTATTGGAGACAGACTAATCCAAGTGCTAAATACAATAAAAAACGCAAAAGAACTGAAGGTCGAAATTTAGTGTACGTTTGTTATTTTGAAGAACCTCTTTGAAGTGAGTTTGAAACTAACCAGTGAGGACTCGTTAATTAACTTTCCTGAAGTGTATTATTACCGATTACAGTGCGTGGAAGAAATTCGAACTGTATGTATAACCTCAAAGCACATGATTTGCAAATTCAGAAGACAGATCAATATCGTACAGAAACATCCACCTAGCGCCACCTGTGGTTATACGGACAAATTAAGCTGATTAACATTGAACTATTAACTAACTACACTACACGCTATCGATCGAATCGGGATAAACAGTACCTGGTTTTTATTGACGCAATAGAGGGCGCAACATACACTAAGAAGACAGTACGCGGATCGGCCACCAGAGGGTTCTACTAGTATATAAACAACACCAATAAATCGATAAGCATGGAGGAAATTTTACTTGCATTAAAAAACATACAAAAAGAAATGGACGAACAAAAATCTGAGATTCGTAAAAGTGTAAACATAGTAACAGAAAGGGTGACACAGAACATCAACAAAATATTGGATGAAAAACTTTTCAAGTTGCAGGATCAACATGATAAACTGAAGGAAAAGGTAGATAATCAAGAGAAAAGAATATATTTTTTAGAAAAAGAGGCAAGACGAAGAAATATTGTATTTTTTGGTATTGAGGAAAAAGAAATATCATATGATAACCTTCAAAACAATATAATCACCTTTACAAAAAAATACTTTAACATTGACTTAGATTTCAGAGATATTCAAGAGGTGAGGCGAGTGGGGAAAAAGGGAGACAGACCTCGTCCAATAATTGTTATGTTTTCAAACCTCGGAATAAAAATTAACATTATGAAGCAAAAAGGGATGCTAAAAGATACACAATACTATATGAAAGAAGACTACCCTTTACAAATATTGGAAAAACGTAGAGAGTTACAAGAACAGGTGATAAAAGAAAAAGAGAAAGGTAACAATGTGATAATAAAATATGACAAACTGGTTATATTAAAAAATAATAATAAAAGACCACTCCCAATATCACCAGAAAACACACAAACCGTAGAATCTCAGTCAAAAAACATTATTAATACACAATTTCATAAAAAAAACCGCACGCAGAATCCAGTACAAAGATCAAACAGCATGTCTGAAGGGGTAATCAAGCCAAGCATGCTTAGTTTCTTGGTAAACAAAAATACAAATAAAACAACAGAGCAAAATAATTCAAAAGAAAGCAATATATAGCAACCAACCCCTCCCCCCTCTCGCAAGAATACTACAAAAAAGAATACTATAAAAAAGCAATCATATCTTCCATCTCTTCCAAGCCGGTTGGTCACCGCGGAAGAGTATGACCACAACCCTCCAAAGATGTCACCAAGTGGCAAACCAATATATACACAAACAAAAAATAATCTACTCTACATATTAACCTATAATGTTAAAACTTTACTATCATATGAACGAATAATAGAACTGGAAAAAGCATTAACGCAAATAAAATACGACATAATAGGAATATCAGAAGTTCGACGTGTTGGAAATAACATAGAAGAATATAAAGAATTTATTCTCTGCAGTACAGGACAAACAAAAGGCCAATATGGAGTTGGTTTTGTAATACAAAAATATCTGAAACAAAATGTGGAAAGTTATATTGGTATCTCTGAGCGTGTTGCTCTACTTAATATGAATCTACCGGAAATTAATATAACCTTGATACAAGTATATGCTCCTACAGAAGCTGCAGATGAAGAAGAAGTAAACATTTTCTATGAAAACGTCTACGAGGCAATAGATAAAGCATACGAATATTTTATTTTAATGGGGGATTTCAATGCTAAAATAGGTATCCCACAAAAAGATGAACACTTAGTGATGAAACAGCATGGATATGGAACAAGAAACGCACGAGGTCAAAGACTGATAGACTTTGCTATGGAAAATAAGCTATCTATTATGAACACCTTTTACAAGAAAAAAGAGAAGAGAAAGTGGACATGGCAGTCTCCAAACGGTCAATATAAAAATGAGATAGATTTTATATTGACCAACCGTCCTCATATATTCCAAGACATAGAGACACTAAATATAAATTTTAAATCAGACCACAGACCGCTCAGAGCCAAAATATCACTTACGAAACCAGTAAAATCAAGAGCTAGCTTTGTAAATAAGCTGAACAGCTCGCTCAAAAACGAGGAAGAAATACAAATTTATAAGGAGCAATTAGACAGTCAAATGTCTCTACTTCACACTAAACCTAACAATACAGTACAGGAGTACTATGACAATATTATACAAGCTATTACAGAGAGTTTAAAAGCTGCAAGAAATACAAATAAAACAAAAACCAACTGTGTACTCTCAGAAAACACAGAAAGACTTCTAAAACGAAGACAAGAGCTCCAAAAAACCAAAAACAAGACGCGAGCAATGAAAAATGAACTTAAAGCTCTATACAAACTATTAAGCAAATATATAAAAAGAGATTATAAAACCCATAGAATTAAAGTTATTCAAAAACACCTGGAACAAAAAGGAAGTCTCAAAAAAGGATATAAAGAACTACGGACAAATAAAACATGGATTGAAGGTCTGAAAAAATCAGGAAAAACAACTTACAACCGAAAGGAAATATTAAATATTGCAACAAATTTTTATAATGATTTATATAGTACACCGGAAATAAACAATGAAAACCATATTGCATGTGAGTATACAGAACCCCAGATTCCACAATGTCACATAGAACCAATAGACTGTACAGAAATTATTGATACAATAAAAAGGTTGAAAGCTGACAAAAGCCCTGGGCCTGATAATATCACAAACGATGCCATAAAAACTGCATGTTTCATTTTAGCTGCTCCACTAACAAAATTATTTAACTTGATATTTGAAACCGAAGCCACACCATCACAATGGTCAGAATCGAATATTATATTACTATATAAGAGAGGAGACCCAAAAGACATCAATAACTACCGGCCAATAAGCCTACTGCCAAGTTTATATAAACTTTTTTCCACAGTAATAAATCAAAGAATAAGTGCAACATTAGAAAAGAATCAGCCTGTCGAACAAGCGGGGTTTAGAAAGAATTTTTCAACCATAGATCACATCCATACTCTAGAGCTGATAATTGAAAAATATCAAGAACAACAGAGACCACTCTATGTCACATTCATTGATTATCAAAAGGCTTTCGATACGGTCTCACATCAAAGTATATGGGACACTCTAAAGGCCCAAAATGTTGAACAAAAATACATAACAATAATCAAACATCTGTATAAAAATAGCTCAAGTAGAGTCAAACTGGAAACTGTAGGCCCTAGTTTTCCAGTAAAGAGAGGAGTCAAACAAGGTGACCCTTTATCCCCAAAAATTTTTATTGCGATTCTAGAATCTATCATAAACAAATTAGACTGGAAAAACAGAGGTTTGTATATTCAAGGTAAACATCTAAACCACTTAAGATTTGCTGACGACTTGGTTTTACTATCAGAATCGAGTTTACAACTACAATACATGATAGACACTCTACATAAAGCAAGCAAGCAAGTGGGTTTAGAAATGAATATTACAAAGACTAAAGTCATGACCAACTCCACAAAATCAAAAATAACAATTGGAAAAGAACAACTAGAATACGTGGATCATTATGTTTATTTAGGAAAACAAATTGGATTTAGTAGAGACAGTAACGAACTTGAAGTAGAAAGAAGGGTCAAAAATACTTGGAATAAATATTGGAGTTGTAAAGAAATATTTAAAAGCGAAATACCTACCTATCTAAAAAAAAGAGTAATGGACTCTTGCCTCATTCCTTGCCTAACCTACGGTTGTCAAACATGGAAATTCACTAACAAAATAAAGAATAAAATAAACACATGCCAGCGAGGAATGGAACGAAGCATGTTAAACATTAAGAAAATACAAAAGATAAAGCACACTAAAATAAGATCCGAAACAAAGGCAATAGATGCTCTCAGCCATAGTAAAAAATTGAAGTGGAAGTGGGCAGGCCATATAGCACGTCTTGAAGACCGCAGGTGGACAAAAACAGTAACGCTGTGGAAAGGTCCATTGGGGAAACGCTATAGAGGTAGACCGTACACCAGATGGGACGACGACATTAAAAAAATTGCAGGCCCACAGTGGTATAAAATAGCACAAGACCGAGAAAGGTGGAAAGCTTTGGAGGAGGCCTTTACCTGAGAGGGGTTCCAGTGGAACTTATAACTAAGATTTTTTACGATTTTTTTTTAAGTTAAAAATATTAATGTTTTGTATAAACAAATGTTGTTATTTATTTAGGTAATCTATGTATAAGTTTATTTATGTAGTCATACTTTTTGTTTCATAATGAAATTTGTTTAAGTTTACTGGAAATAAAAGGCTTTTTTATTTATTATTTTATTTAATACTGTGATTAACAAACGAGATTTCAACACATGAAGACTCACCATTGCATAAAATGACTGTTATAGTTGCTTCAAATTACCTAAGTGTCGTCACTCGTATCTACTTCGGATTCCGAACTGAACGACAAGAACTAACATAAGACTTGTTCTACACAGTGTAATATGCGGCGGTAGTGTAACCTCCTCTGACTCTTCTGACTACAAGTTATATCACCTATACTTATTATGTGTATAAGAATTCAACAATTCTGAAAAGTTCCAACTACTAACAAGATAACACACGATGCTTGTGTACATCGCAACTTATAATTACCCTCGAATCTTCGATCATTCGCTGTGTAAGCTAATGTTGTTAAAAGTTCTGAACTCCTAATGATGTATAAGGGAATATAATGAAGTTCGAAAATAATTCAACATACCGTATGCAGTACATGTTTATTTTTTAAATCATCTTCACTAAGCTAATATGAACGCTTTTCAAAACTTTGACACTTTCTACTGAAGGATGAACATACATCAACACAGAAGTTTACAGACAAAATACTTACATAAGTTATATTTATCTACAAGTATTTGCGGCGCCTATGTGAAAATACTAATAATTTAACTCTGAAGCAATCAGAATTCTGTAC
Organism: Spialia ferax; assembly: GCA_018230705.1. Taxonomy (NCBI): domain Eukaryota; kingdom Metazoa; phylum Arthropoda; class Insecta; order Lepidoptera; family Hesperiidae; genus Spialia; species Spialia ferax. The sequence continues at coordinate 11,551 of DWBE01000010.1, forward strand.
CTTATGAATAGCAATTACTTAATGTATAAACTTACAGCGACAGAATAAAATTAACATCGACGTTACTCGTATGTCTAAATACCATACCAGACAGCCGAACCAAAACGCATCAAACCATCAAATTAACGTCAAATTTGTCCGCTCCATACCTTGTTCGATGGTGTGCTTAGAAGTCCGCCGGACGCATCGGTCGTCTGTTGCAGACCAATGGAATAATATCAGGTAGCTTCGTATATTAAAGGCACCTAAGTTTGATAATGTCATCTGGTTTAAAATATTGACCATCCATTCATTTTAATTCTAAACTGATTTTGTCAATATAATTACAACTGTTTGTCCTAAATATGCCTCTTTGCAACACTAATTAAACATCTTCTAAATCTGTTTTGAAATGACAAAATAGGATTATCTCAATAACAATGTTGGATAAAACCAATTACTTCACCCTTTTCTTGAAATTCATAAGAAGCTGAACTCTCTTAAGTATTCTACTTAACGTATATAGTGCTTACATATTCACTATTATCAGACTGAAAGGATTTTCTCTGTGTAAGCACAAATTTCATCTTAAGTGCCCTATTATCCCGACCCAAACAATCTTGTTGATTTAAGATAAACACGGGCAAAAAAACTAGCAGTAATTTGTTAAGTGCGAGATTTTTTTCACTTTATACATTATTATAGAAGGCATAAGTGTATTACTTTTTATTTTATAACATCGTTTTTACAACGTTAATATTAGCTAGCTGTAGGTACATTTTTTTGTCATTTTAGGCTTTACTTTGTTGTTTTGTGTCTGAAGAGACTAAGTTTAAAAAAATATATTTTTAGAGAAATTGACAGTACCTATTTCAGAAGATAGCTAATTTAATGCCAGACCTACTGCTACATATATTAAAACGGAGACTTTAATTCATTTAAAAGCATTTGGATGTTTGGGTGTCATGTCAGGTGGCAGGTTAAGGAGAATCCTATCTGTGAATAGAATGTGAACTAGTACCTATAAATTAAATCGTTTATGATAAAAGCTGTGTAATAATGTACACTAACTTAACATTTTAGATAGAGTCAAGTAGGTTTATAAAGTGTTAAATTTGCAAGCCACTTAAGCTGCAAAATGCAAAGATCGTATCACGCATAAGAAGTTATTACGATTTAAAAAATACATGGCCCTTGCTCTCCCAAGTTACCCGTCTGTAGATCTACAATTCCTCATACGCGGTATCTAAACGAGCATCGTAACGACACAGTGTAATCTCCCAGTGTTATGGTTAAGTCAAATATGGCTACGAGCGAAAAGAAACTCTAATCCAACCGCGTTTAGTTCATTTTGCAACACGCAAGCTGACAGGGGTGTGAGGTAAGTAATGCTCTTTGAATAATAAGCTCTATAAAATGTTTGTCAAATTCCCTTTTTTTCACAACCCCTGTTTGGTAATAGGCGGAACGGATACGTTTAGCTCGGATATTGTTGCCGGCTTTTTGTGATATGAAAATAGTCGGACAAATTTGGACTAAGAATGGAAACACGGAAAGCCACTCGGCGTGAAGCCTCCTGTGCATTTCGTTTTTCCAATTTCTCTTTAATTTTCTTAAAGCCACCGTTTCTGTATGACGTATTTAGAGGTCTAATTTAGTCTGTGTTTTGGTTATTTATTGATAACGTTTAGCTTTTTTAACGTGAACTGCTTTAACTGATTCTATATTTGCTCGGTCAAATAAGGAATAGTTTTTCAATACGATTTTCTTTTTTCAAGCTGTCTTTACTTTTTTTTTTATATGGATAATATAATTTGCCTTATTGATCGTAGGAATGCTTTTGTCTTTACTACTTACAAGGCTACAGCGATTTCAACCCATGAAGACATCTTCTTAGCAACTCCCATGAATTCAATGGCAAATCTTCAAGGGTAAACTGTACAAGTTCTACGATCTAACAAAAGTTTATTTTAACGCGATTTTGCCGTCATAACAGAACATAGCGTCACGAAAACGGTAATCGTTATTAAATATTAAATATCATCAGCTTGTTTTCGTCGCTGAGACTCTGGAACCGTATAAAAAAGTTATTTTTTGCGTAAAAAAGTTTTAATTACCTTTCCAAGAAAATTTTCGACTAACTTTTTCTGATTGTTCTACTTAAAGTTTATACAAAATTATGTACTCAACTAATGTTATAAATAAGAAATAATATAGTACACACTGCTTTATCGGCATTTTTTGACGTTTATTTTTAACAAACAGATAGGGGAGACCTAGGAGAGTTGTGACAGAGGTGAGTTGTGAAAGAGGAGAGATGTGACAATTTGACTATCGGAACCTATAACTGTTAGAGAGCTGCCAACAGCGCATTATTGTCTTAAAATGCTAACGAATATTTTAAACGGATCTGATAATTTTGCATAATAGAGATAGAGATTATCTCTACTAACAGGAATCACAGACATAATATTAATAATAGTGCTAATTAAGGAAATCGTAGAACAATAGTTTAGGTGTCTGAGAGACTATTAATTACTTGTATAGAAAATTAACTGTTAAAGAAAGTTAAGGGTTTTTCTGGACTGAAAATTAACGAGAACGTAGCTGCTGGAAAAGCCTTGTATTGTAACCGTATAAATGTTTTGTCATTGACTAAGAAGAAGTTTGTACCTATCACGTTTTTTTCGGGTTTTTACAGCATTATACACAATTAACATTGCCCAACTTGACTTTGACAATGTCGAAAGAAACTTAGTTAAGTTAATTTGAGTTCTCAAAAAGTTCCAAGTACATTGTCGCTTACAATTTTATAATAACCGAAAAAGATTGAAAAGCTGTCAGGAAAGTATAGTTTTGATTGTTTCGCACGCAAAATCGTATCGTAAATGTTCATGATAATTTTCATGAAAGAATGCGAGATAAATATGGAAATTCATACTTTCTTGGCAGAGCGGTGATAGTGGGCGCTGTGGGTACCGGTTATCAC
>DWBE01000011.1:0-14468 GCA_018230705.1 Spialia ferax
GTATAATACATGTAAGTACCACGGGCGAAGCCGGGGCGGGCAGCTAGTTTAAAATAAATAAATTTTATGACGATTTTCTAAACTACCCAAACACAACAGCCAAGATTTAGAATTGACTATCTACATTAAAGTAAATTGGTAGGTATTTAACAGTACTATTTAGTTTTAGGGATAATAATAAAAAAATGCAAATGTGTATAAATACGTACATAAATCAAATTTTAATAATGTATAGATAGGTACCTAATTATTAAAGCTGTTTATGTTGTGAGCTAAAATTTTAATTTGTTATGTAATTACAAACGATGCAATGATTTATTTAATGAAATAAGTACAGATTTTTATTGGTTAGTACAAAAGTTTTAGATTAATAATTGGTAAGTATATTTAAAAGGAAATAATAAATTCTATTTGTTTAATATGTTAGTTATTATCTTTTTAATTTTGTAATTTTAGATTGAAACAATTTCCTAAAAATTGGTCTCTTTCAATTTAACATTGCAAGATCTACATTGAAGTAAGGTATTCACAAATTTTGGCAAACTGTAGACATCTTTGCATTTGCTATTTTAATTACAGTTGTTATTTTTTTTTCTTTTCTAAGTCAGGTTTAGTTTATTTATTGTACAAAAAAATACCATAAATGTAATGGGAAAATCGGTTACTTCTGTTCATATTCGAGAAATATTGCAAGGCAATATTTAAACCGAAATTTACAAAGAATTTGTTCCCGTCACGTACAAGCTAAAAAATTCAGATACTTAAATTTTTAATTACGCTCTCAAATCTTAGTTTTCATATTTACAATATTATTTATAAGTTGTTAAGATAATAAAAACCGAATTATCGAAATTTTTCGTAGTGTTTTAGGCACTATTTAGACAGCCATCAATCTTATGTCTTATAACAAAGCTTAACTTATAACTATTCTTATAAAAATTACAATCTACATGTCAATAGGCAGGTAGTAACAATTCAATTTATCTATAACCTAAAAGTGTGTATACATCATTATAGAACTTGTGACAACCTCAAACTATAGCTAAAGAGTCTGAGAGGACTCCTGTTGGATTATAAGTTGCTCTGAAAGAGTCCAGTGTTTAACTGTAAGTCTGCTGTGATTATTCTCTTACATAATTAAAAGTGAGTATTGGCCGCTAGCTATTGTATTATCTAGGTTAATTTATTCTATTAACAATAAGTGTATATCCGGTCAAATCCATTTCCAATCAGCAAGATGTTCGTTGAACTTACAAAGTGTAACCCGTTACATTTTTTCTATACTATTTTTCACTATGCAGGGATTATTTGATCGAGTTATTTTACCTTGATCTTGAGTGTCAACCTAGGTAGAACAGTGACTGTAAAAACTTGTATTTAAAAAACAATGTAGGTATTTGGTTCCTCAAATTTCAGAAAAAAACGTGAACAGACGTGTGGATTATTTCCATCTAATAATTTACTTATACAAACGCTGATAATGAATTCAAAATATCGCCTAACGTATTGGCTAAAGCGTCTATCAATAAAGCATTTTGTATAATCACAACAGCATGTCCATTCCGCCTAATTCATTTCACTATCTAAACAATATCACTAGTAAAAAAACAGTCTGACACTTCCGAAACCGGGGAACAGCGAAGTAAACTACGGCTGAACTGTCTCCGTGGGTAACTTTCGGCGGATCGGGTAAATTGTTTCACTTTCCTCGAAATATATCTTTGATATCTTGAATTGATAATTCCTCAATATATTACGCTTCGACTACACTCTCCACGATGAAGTGATGTGAACGTAATTGTGTGGATAGTTTGTCTTTCTTACGTTGTTTCGTCCCTCGCGTCTCTCGCGCTTCGCGCAGTGTTTTCTTCCACTGAAGTCATAAGGTCGCGAGAGGCAAGATAGATGGAAATACATAAACCGAGAGTGTGGAGAAATTAGAAGCCAGTTGCCACTCGAGATCTTCCAAGGCGCTCACGTATGAAATAAAATAAACAGGAAGAATTCTATAATATACAGTTTTGATGAAACGTGAAACAACAGTCCCGTCAGCTCACTGGGTCGTTGAGTTTGGGGGGATCAGAGGAGCCGAGTTTCGTCGTGTTCAGCACAGCAGTTCGGAGTTGGAGGGCGGTACTCAGCTGGGCAGGGGGGGCCTGGTGCAGGGCGCGGGGCTGGGCGGCTGCGGCGCGGGGGACGGCGCCGCGGTGCTCTCGGGCGCGGAGTGCGTCCGCGCTGTCGGCTGTAATACGGGACTTGGCGGCCACGCGTGTGCTACCATTGTCCTGGAAGCGAAGTTAGATGATCACAATTCATAAGATAGCAAATATAAAAGTGTTTATTACAGAAACACCTTAGTTACTTTTGGTTTTGACTTGTGGATAATGTTGAAAAAATAAATAGATGGTAGCTGTCAATCATTACAAATGATTGTAATATGAAATTTTGTGGATTGTTGTAATATATGAAAAAATAAATTAATGTAAACAAAGTTGGATACTTTTATTGAATTTTTGATGTATTTTTGATATAACGAGTATATAATCAATAAAAACTAGTTGAAATAACTCAATGTATTGTTACCGCTTCCATTGTTCTGGAAGACAATGTTAAATAATCACAACTAGTAACAAACCTAGGTAGTTGAAATAACTTAACGTGTTGCTAGGCAAAACACTTAGCTTGAGCAATGCGGGAATTTTACTACGAGTATTCCTGGATATAATGAAACGTTTTATAGAGAGAAAAAATTGACAAAATATTGAGGGATTTCTTTATTACAATTTTTTTGGGCTAAAACTGGATTTCACATAATATATTGCACAAACGAACTTTGAAATTGATTAGCACACGGTACGAGTATATTGGATACCTACTAAGTGAAATAAATGTTGTAGCTTTTACGTGACGAAATTTATAATGTTACCAGTATACCACCATATAGCATAAAGTTGTTCAGCATCTTTGTAAGTAAGGGTAACTTTGGATTTTATGGTATACTAAACTTATGAAATAAATGAAGGAATGCCTTCAAAAGGAATTGAGGGTAACCAATTTAGCTCACAAATCATATTAACTCACGTTCCTTCGTTACAATACCAACGTAGATATTCTGAGTTTATTTTAATATTAAACGCTCAGATAAGCGCTTATTCGCAAAGCTTAAGAACTGAAATAAAACAAAAAAAAGTTAATATGAACAAAAAAGAAGAGAACAGATCTTCAAGAATCAAAGCAAGAGTTAAAGATGGAAGAGAAGGTACAGATCAACAAGATGATGCTCTCTCAACCGGTCAAAATGTGCTTTTCATGATTCGGAGAGCACATTATGCTATTGATCCGACTGTATTGATAGTAACACTTGTAAGACATGGTCAGACATCCTTCTAATGGGTTGAGAACATCCGACACGAATTTGCCAGTAACCTATAAATCAAGTCCAATCCATATTGGATTAACGTAATGGAGTATACTGTTATTTGAGAGACCCAAGATCAGAATTTGACCAAAGACGTTAAAGACGTACCTAGCATAAGGCATACTAGCAGCGGGCGGCGTGGGGGCCGCAGCGGTGTCGGGATGGAGGAAGTTCCGCCTGGACTCAGCACGCTCCCAGCACTGCTGCAGACACCGAGCCACTACGTCTGGTAAACTATTTACTTGCTCCTGTTTATGAAACCAACACATTTTTATAAAGATTTAATAGGTTTTATTTTACTATTGCAGCAACATTATTGATGCACAAATACCAAAAACCCATCAAGGCAATCATCAGCTAAGATAAAGCCACGCAATGTCCTAGCCAATAGAAAAGCTAGCCTTAAGGCTAGGCTTGGCTTGGTTATAAATTACGGCCATAGAACGGCAAGCAAACTTAAGAATCATGACGCCATCTTCTTTATTCATTTTCTAAATCAACTGATGGTCCCATAGATAAAAATATTAGTTATCATACAATATTAAACTACCATAATATTTCCGAAGAAATTCGGACAGCTTTCAATGTTCTTAAAAATTGTGGATGTTCTTAACTACCCTACTCTGAAATTGTCAAACCTGTAACGTAGTAAGTTTTTCTTCTAAACTAGTCAGCCTCTCCTCTATAGTGTCCTGTCTCGTGCTCATGTCTGACACGATCTCATACACGGTGTTCTGGGTCTGTAAAAGAAAGGGGTCCTACTATCAGTCGCATTGCAGCTCAATAGGCACTGTCGGCTTCACACATTGTTTCATGTATAGTGTTATTTGTATCGAGTTGACTGCTTTAACCTGTTTTAATGCGTGTTATGTCGTGTTTCATGAATGTATTTTATCTCTTTTACAAAAAAGTACTACAACAATCGGGCTAAGTACTATCTAATCTATATGTGCTACTAGATCTAATGCTTACTTAGAAACATGCATTGCATGAACAAAGAAACCGATATCTTCCATCTATATCTTCATGCATATGGGAATGAATTAAAAAAATAATGGCATGCTTTTTAAAGAATGATCGATTTATTTCTGATGAATTTGCATCACTGTCTATCAATGGGAAGGTTTTATTGGCCCATAGCTCATAGCAGCGATTTTTTTTTACTTTTTATGTGCTAACTAAACTAAATGGATGTGTAAATGAAAGTAGCGTAGCAAGTGCTTGGAATATGTTTGAATATAATTTACCTTTGCCATATCCGTTATGGTGTTCGCGTTGTCCATGAGCTTCCTTTGATCCATTTTTACTTTTCTTAATCTGCAATACGCATTAACATCTTCATCATTCTTTCATTCAATATTTTTTGTGAAAAAAAAGTTTGAATAAAAAAAAATAAGTTTTCAAAAGTTTAGGTTTTAATTTTTTCTAACTAAACTTACTGTTCACTTATTTTATTTACTATGTGACAAAGTGCCTAATTATAAGAAAGTTACCATTATTTTTTCACGGTTTGAACCGATTTTAGTGAAATTTGATATAGATGATAATATAAAACCGAGGAATGAACATAGAATATAATGTTCTATTACAGAAGTCATCCTTTAAGGGGGAAAAAAGTGGAGGGGTGGAGATAAAAATTGTATGGATAATCTTCTGGTCAAATCTATTATTTTGTCTCGCTGAAACTCGTGAACTGCTGAGCCGAATTATCTAGTATTAGTTTTGAAATAGGCATGACTTACGGCTCAGGCGAGGTATGAAGAAAAAGAAATATTGCAAAAAGTACCTAACTTTTTCACGCGGACGAAGTCGCGGGCAGCGGCTAGATAATAATCACATTTATGTATATTCCCAATTGTATAGTCCAAGCGGACGAATTGGCAGGCATAAACTACTAGTACCTATCATAAATTAAAACTTACGCATAAATGGCTAGTAAAAACTTTCTCTGGTGTGTCCGTACTCGACCTGGGTGAACCCTTTTCACTAGTCTTGTGTGTTTGTATATTAACCAAGTCTCTCTCAATACATTGGCTGCTGCATTTTTCAGCTGTAATGTCGCAATTCACAAACAATTTAATTTTAAAACTACTAGAGCTATCTAAGGAGGAGCATAGGAGTTAACCTAGCCAAGAGTGTGTAGCCACTATAATGAATTTACAAAATATATCTTTAGCTTTTCTTTTAAGGCTACATAGTATGTGTTATGAACACGCAAGCTTGCTTATCATTTTGTTTATGTTGACATAAAATTATTTTATTGTATAATGTTATTAATGATTAGTTAATTACCATAATACAGCGAAGGTACAAAGATAAAAAATGGGAGCTACTTAGTAAAGTAAAGTATGGCGTGGCAAGTCTTATCTTACCTTGAAAGTCCTTCCACTGTTACCTGAGTAACAGTTACCTTACCTTTTTAGTGAGTTGTGTTTCCATCATGAAGTTATGCACATGCTTCTCTGCTCTAGTCAATTCTAATTTTCTCGAAGCAACGGTCACTAATAAGGCTGTACATCCCGCCCCCTGTTAATTAGATTAACAATAATTGTGATGAACAAATATCGATGAAATACTTACTCTTTTAGTAAGTTGTGTGTCCATCATGAAGTTATGAACGTGCTTCTCTGCTCTAGTTAATTCTAATTTTCTTGAAACAACCGCGACTAATAACGCTGTGCATCCAGCTCCCTGTTAAGTGAATATCTTATGTAAAATGCAAGCGAACGTGTATAAGCATTCAAGATTTCACATTCCTTAAATAAAATGCATTTTCCAGGCTATAAACTGAAAGAAACTATAGGTTTAGCTATGTGTTTACGTTTTATAGCTTACACTTTATATTAGTTTATTTAGTTGAGGATAATAGACACAGTCTACGCCAGACTAATTCCAGACATGCACGAAACAAACAAGAAAGAAGTAGTAGTAAAAGTTACAGTTTCTTACAAGTATTAATTTGTATTATGCATCGATTACCCTCTAAATTATTTCATAACGTTACGACACGACATATCTAAGTAACGATAATATTTATTTTTTTATTAAGTAATTTAAAATACGTTAGTTATAATAATTTATTTAATTAGTGCTGCAATGCAAAATTTCTATGAATGTTCACAGTGAATTAAAGTACAGAAATCGTAGCCGAATTTGTTCGCCTGCTCAGGCATAAAGAACCATAATTAGCGCAACGATGTCTCATACTTATTTATGGAAACAAAGTAAACAATTCCAAAAAACAACTGTAATTTAGCTTCCAGTTGGTGCGATTCCATCTAATGAGTGCAAAAAAACTGTTGTCGAAATGTTGACCTTCAAAGAATCCAAACACTTTTTTATATGTATGTAATTTACACAAATACTATTTTGGTGCAATTTTTTTGTTGTACACTTCTGTATAAGACAAATAGTTCGAGGAAAAGTGAGCCATTTTAAAAACAAACGGATGTGCAATTCAGTGAAATACTTAAGTGAAGATAGAGCTAGAAATAGTAAGGAGAAATGAAGCATTCCATACTACAAAATATATAATAATATCTAATAGCTGGCTTTAACAGGGAAATGGACGTTAGTAATCTTTTAAAATTCATTTAAATTTATCGATATAATATTGACAGACTTACATATTCAAGATCAAGATAGTATAATTATAATTAGGTACGAGTGATATAGAGATTCGATATAATATAGTCCTGTACAAGTAAGATTTTGTGTACATTTAGTGTCAGTAACATTAGCTCGTGTCAGATTAGTTTTTTTAATAAATAGCCACTGTTGAACATTTACAAACTGTTACATACAACAAACATAAACTCAGAGTAGTCCAGTGAGCATTTAAAAACACATTTATTGCAACATTGAATACATCCATTCTTACGGTGAGTTTCACGTGTATATTCATCAAAACTGTGTACATCAAATAAGTGTTGTGTGTGTACCATGTAAACACTGATTTATTGGTGTTGACTGACTTCAAAACATTTATAAAGCGACAGATAACGTACGTGAATACATTCCAATTTTCTAGAACAATCTTGAAAACATAATTGCTTGAAAACAACAACATTCCATAGACGCAGCTGCGTTTAATCTTTGTCAGTCAACACGGCATAAATGTCTGTAAAGAACTTACCATAATACCGGTGCTTACGGCGATACCTCTGCCGCAATATGTGTTTGGCACTATGTCACCAAAACCGACGGAGAGAAATGTAATCGCAATAAGCCACATTGCATTCAGTAGGTTAGCATGTTCTTCATCGTGAAACCTTTTGAAAACAAATTTCATTGCTTAACACAGAAGACCTAACTATGTTTACAATGGATACTGTTAGTATAATAGCATGTCTTTATAATATTCTTATTTCCTACCTACCGATAACTGCACGCAAGCTTGTCACAAAACGAAACGTGAAAGTATTGTTGTGAAAAGTAAGAAGACTGAGGAATAGAAGATACCGCCTTAGCATTGAAGAGTTTGACTTTGATCATGAGAAAGAAATTGCTTCAAAATTTCAATGAGTTGATCATGACACATAAAATGGCTCACCTTTACCGACCTAACGCACAAGTTTAGACATAGCAAGTTCAAGAAATCCCTGATAAACACAAATAAGCTCTTGCTGTGCCTATGGAAACGAAGGAAATCGTCACAGACAACTTACGTGAAAGATGATGATACATTTGTAGTAAACCCAAAGTATCCTACCATGTTTAATACATACCACCATACCGCAGGTGAGGGTAATGCCGCGGCCGCAGTAAGTGTTGGGGACTATATCGCCGTAGCCGACACAGAGGAAGGTTATAGCTGTCAGCCACATTGAGTTTAGCAAATTGGCATGATCTTCATCGTGGAACCTGAGAGCCAAAATGCCCGACAAGAACCACTAGATAACCGATTGTTTTCTCAAAATGCAATTCCTCTTTAACTATTAATTACCATTGCAAAATTAAAAATCTTAAATTCCAAAAATCTATTAATGCTGTAACTTTAGAAAAGGTTTAGAAATAGTGTATTAAATTGATAGTCAATTTAAATTTAATTTCAAAATGACGTTGCGTTGCAACTTGCAAGTGATTCTTTTGCAAATTACTAATTATTGATTACAAAAATCTGGCATGCCTAATTGAACGATGAAAAATAAACTCTCATACTACATAAATACAAATACCTTATAATGAATATTGAATACAACGTGCATTCTAAACACTTATTTGGGTTGAGTACCAAAGATACTGTTAGCCATGCTGTGATCTTCTCCAACTTACTGTGATACAGGACATGATGATAAAGATAGACACTTAAAACAGATTCGCAACAAGAGAAAAGGAAAAGATACAATACAGTAAGTATTCGGAAGGCTTGCTCTGGAAGAAGAAGTAATCTGTTTAATGCATGAAGGTGATAGTGCAGTGGGGTAGTGCGAACTGATGTTGGCGGATAGTCAGAAAGAAGCTTCTTTATTTAAATCCTAGAGCCATTTTGTGCGATACAATATTGCGTTTAATAAATTGCTCAGTTTCTTAATACTAAAGTAATAGGTGCTGTAGCAAGTATTTCAATTTTACTTCGCAGCTTCTTGTCTCAAAGCCTCTTTAACTGTATAAGCCTTAGCACCATCCTGGTAACATGTGCAATTGTTTATTAGTTCAGGGTGACCCCGTAACAGATTCACACTAAACATTATGAATTATTCAGTTAAAAAAATAGTGTTCTCTAAATCTAATACATAAACTAGTGATTCGATATTAGCGTTTGTGTTTGTTTTTCTGATATTATGTATATCTACAGTTGCGAAAAAAGTCAAAGTCAAACTCTTTGTATCATAATATGATATGGTAATTTACGTTTATTCTTCATGTATATTTCATTCGAGTAACACTGACATGGAAACACAGAAGGTTACATAAGCAAAACAAATGTTTTCACAACGCCACAGTACAGAAGCAATAGCATGCCCACTTAGGCAGTACACCAGTGAATTTGTAACAAGTTTGTATAATGAATAACCAAGTGTTCACCACAGTACACAGTTTTCAAACTAAAATAGTGAAAGCATAAATACTGATGGGATAAAATACGGAAAATGAATAGCTTAATTAAAAATATAATACACATAAACAAACTAAATGAGCAAATGAATATTGAAAAACTCGTATTCTTTTCTCTGTGTTCTTTGTCAATACCGCAATATAGGCGGGTTTTCTTATTGCATATATATTTTAGATATAGCTTGTGGTGAATATAATCTTGAGATACTAACCTTTCGCACTGTCTTAACGTCCAACTAGCGATTATCCATAAAGATACCATGAACACAAGAAGAACAGTACCGGGGCAAATAGTCATTAGAGTCTTCAATACGAATCTGTAAATTTTAAAATAATTTTATTAGATCGTAAAATAACCTATTTGGAGTAAAAATTATTACAGACTTTAAAATAAAGAAGAAAGAAATATTTAAAAATGCACTGCAAGATTTTCGACTCTGTGGGCTTTTTATGTGTGTAAAAACTTACCTACTTACTAATAACTGCTAGTACTTCACTTTACACTAATAAATTAATTATTAGAGTTTTACAATGAAAAGCTGTTTTAAAGAGCTCTTAAAAATTTCTTTATCTATGATAAATTGTTATGTTAGTAATACTGTTACTGTTAGTTATGTTAGTATTTACTTGAAAATTTTCTTACCTAGTATTAAAATTAATTCTGTTCAAGGCACCTATACTTCTTGAAGAGGCGTCGGTAAACAATTTACTGTGTAGAAGCATCACCCTGCATATTAGGTAAAGCCGAAAGAACATCGGTAGCGATAGTGTGACATCATATGGCACCTGTAATGTGTAAAATAATATTATAGGATACAACACACAGTAATTAACAACGGTTAATGCAAATTTATTTATTTTTAATTAACCTTTCTGCTTTTATTTGATCTATTTCTATTTAAATAAGAACTCACAAGTGCTTACGTAACGTCTTATCGATTTAAATCCATTACTATAATGTTGAGAGATAGTTCTGTAAATCTATTTAAAATTTCCACGTAGGTGCTTTATGGCTTACTCTAGGGAAAAGATGTAACCAGATTTATTTTTACGTTTTAACGTATGACACCGACAAAGTAGCTGTTTTAAGAGTCCTTGACGGAAGTTTTACCTAACGGTACGGTACAATATTATTTTGACACCTACAGTTAAAATAATAATCTGTTAAGCCAACTAAATTGTACTACAAATTACCAACCGTTTTACATAGAAACATAAATACGTACAACAAATTGTTAATCTCAAACCAGTTGCACAATGTGCAGAGGTACATTTAATTGCAGAAGGGAGTTAGAATCACAAAAACATTTGAGTACTTGAAAATCGGCATTAACAAAGTTTTTATGGCAAGTTCGCTTACATAAATTAATATTAGATTTATGAATATAATTTAAATTTAAAATTTTGAATTTACAATATTAGTAAATTATTATACTTAGAATTAATTTGAAATATAGGATTTTCAATTGTAACTTTGATTTTTAACTATTGTAAACTATGCTGCTTTCTGCATTTTATCGACGTTCAAGTGAAATTTGCCATGAAAATATTGTTCCGTTTTCATACACAAAACTAAATGCGCGCGAGTTTTTTCAGTTAAATCCAACACATTTTAGTCACAAAACAGGTAATTACATAGACATTATTACTAATATTATAATGTGAACAAGAACAGTTTCATGTGCAACCTTTAACAATGCAATTTGATGAAAAAATATATAAAAAAGTTTATTATCTTTACATCACTAAAGAGCCTTCATAATATAACTCGAAATAAAAAACCGAAAAAAATGTTTCAGCACACATACACAAGTTAGATGTCAATAATCATGTGTTACTCGTAGCCCTGCGTAACGCAGACACGGAAACAAAAGAATAAACGACCCTATTAGGGGTCTTTTTGAGCCTTCAACGAGGCCCTCTGTCTGTCTCATATTATAAAAATAGTAAATGAAGTTAAAATTTAAGAAATAAATAGAATAACAATGTAATTAAATAAATTAAAGTAAGACTTAAGTACTTTTATTCATGAAATTCATTGCTTTGTTAAAGTCATTTTAAATTAATTGTATGTATGTAGATCCACAAATTGCATTGGAAAGGAACACTATATCAGTAACGTTACAAAGTGATAGGTACAAACAAGAATACAACAATGATGCATGCTGTTAGGAACACTGACGTCACTTCAAACCCTAGTAATGAAATACAGACCTGAATTTGCTTATACATTGTGTCCTACGAAGAAAATTTAGCAAATGAATATTACTATAATAAGTAAAAGATGATAAAATGGCGATGATAAAAACACGAAAACCATAATTTTAAATAATATGTTATCGTTACTCAAATGACCAGCTACTAAATACAATTAATTTTATTATTATTGTAATACTATTGTTTACATGCAAAATCAAAATGACATTCAACGTTGTAAGGTTGATATAGTCATTTTAAATAATTAGTTAAAACCAAACAAACGTACAAAAACATCTTACAACTTTCAGTAGGTAAAATTAAACAAAAATAATTTATGAAATCGTAATGATATCTCTAACTGTATTTACTAATGTAATAATAAATAGTAATTAAATGCTTGCGTAAAAATTGTTAAACTTTGGTCAAATATAGTTATTATTATACTGCATGTCAATACTATAATGTTACTAATATTAATATAGGTATAGGTACTTTACTTACAACTTCAACACCTATAACTCCTCCTTTATTGGCTAGTTTTGTGGTCCAGGTGAACGTATATTGGCCAGGGATTGGATGGACTGCGCATATAGCAAGCTCGAGGGCAATTTGGGCTATCCTTTGCCACGTCATTGCTATCCGCCAGTCATCAGCGCAGTTGTCTATCATAAATAACTGGAATTGTAAAATAATGACATATATACGAAAGCACTTCATTTCCCTTATAATAATGTATTCTGGGGACTGTTATGTTGGTAGCATAGGATTGTACTATACCAAAAGCAGTAATGATTCCATATTAGTAAATTATATTGGTTTATTCCTTGAGTAAAATGTAATAAAATGTTAATGAGTGACTCTTTTGTCTTTCAAAGGTTTTAAAAATATTTGTAGTAAAGTTTGAAAAACTGAAAAAAGTAAGAGGGGTTAAATTTTTTTAATAGACGTATAGTGCTTCTACTCTACAGATATCGGCTCTAAAACATCGGCGATTTGAACATCAGATGCAGCGAGCATTTTCAATGGTCCCATCCATCTAAAAGCTTTTTAAAAGCGTTTCAGGAGTAAAAGGTGTTTGATGATTGACACAAGTCTCCTTTAATTGCCGTCACTTTATCCGTTCCTGTGCTCTTTGAATTGAGTAGTTTCTCGTAATATTTTTAGATCATCAGCCTATCGGCTCAAAGTGCTGTGCAAAGATAACAGATGTCCTTCATTCAATAGTATGAAAAAAGTGTGTCAAATTCATACAATAAGTATAATAATATGATGGCTTCATTATATGATAGATATCGTTTTATGATGGATTAAAAAAATTAATATTATGTTTAACAATCAGAATCACAACACGATAGGATTATCATCATTTAAGATTGTCATATTACGTCAAATCACTGAGACACTTGGCTGGCAGTAGCTAATGTTTGAATATATCTTGCTAATATTATAAATCCAGTTTATGACTCTAATTGTATTGTTTGACTGATTTTATTTAAGTTTAGTATAGAGTTAGCCGAGATACTGGATTAGACCATGAGACCATGCTTTATCTTACTCGTCTAACATATGGAATTGAATTGTTACCTGTACTTCTAAAGCGTGATACGCGACGATTAGGCCGAGTAAGATCACAGTTGACATTGATATAAGCGTCTTTAACGCTTGGGAGTATATTGACGCCTGGAAATAGCATGAAAATCATTATTAAATTATGATTGGATGACAAAAATATTAAATCAATATACGCTATAGATGATTTAATCTTAAGGATCCCAATTTGAAGATTCAACAACTATTCTTATAGTTTTTGAACTTTTAGAATCATTCAATGGATCTCACACACTAAACTATTAAGAAAATGCAATATTTGTTCGAATCCTTGATTGAGTCATATTATGTATAATCACGTTTGAACTTAGTTTAAGGATTATACATAGAGTATCTAATAAAGCTCATAGTATGTGGAATGAATAAAATCTAAAAATGAAAAAAAAAATTAGAAGTAGGTATTATGTTCAGGTATAAGTTGAACTAAGAAACGGTAAATGGTACAAATGTATATTAAAATGAATTTTGTATAAAACAGAACAAAAAGATTTTACCTTATTGTATACACCAGCACTAGAAAGTTCATTTTCTATAACCATGATTATTATACCGAACATTCCCATCACTAATGCGTAGTCACTTATTCGTTTTCTCTTTTCAAATAACGCCTTTCTCCTACCTAACCTGAAAATAAAAATAATTTAGGTACATTAGTATAAATTCGTAAGTATTTTATTAGGACCACATAATCTCTACATCTCTACATCTATGATAGGTATCTTATTTAGTCACAAAAGTAAATCAATTACGTAGGCATATTTTTAACTATAGGATTATATTGGGCGACTAGAAGATAAAACTATTAGGTATGTATATGTTGAATAAGTATGTAGGGATGTAGGCAGGCATGTAGGCAAATTGTACGAAGAAATAGTTATACTCGTAACACCAGAAAGACCACATAAAATATATCAACGCCCGAAAGTCAATTAGCGCTTGAAATATAACATAAACTGTGACCACAGATAAAATAGAGAGTCCATATTCAATAATCAAAATTCAAATTAAATTTAGATCACAATCACCATTAATTGAACCAGACCTAGTTCGCGTCGAGCGAAGGTATTAGAGGATTAAATTCTGACGGGGCACCATAAATGTCCGTGGCGGACCCTATCAGCTTCCCCATTTCTCTAAATCTGTTTCAAAATCGTTGACAGGGGAGAGAAGTGACTGACGTTCAATT
>DWBE01000012.1:0-14315 GCA_018230705.1 Spialia ferax
GCGCCCGCGCGCCGCACTCGTCTAAACCGAAATAATACCTACGAATATGTAGTACTCAATATTAGGTAAGTACCAATTCTTTTTTTCTGGACCTCGTTAAAATTTTCCTTACTATCCGGACCTCACCTAAAAATTCTTGCCGACCCCTGCTATAGGTACTGATAGATACTTATTTCAAACAAAAATTTTACTGATTGCATTTTTGGCATCAGTATCGATCACTAATCACCCCCTGATAGTCATTTTGAAAATATATCATGTAGAGAATTGACCTCTCTACAGATTTATTATAAGTATAGATAGAAGGAATCCAAAAAAAGGAAGTGGATGAGAGTTTCTAAGCAAAAAAGTGCAGTATGCATAGGTACTTCTATTATCCATTCTGAGTATTTTGATATAATAAATATAATTTAGTTTTTTTAATGAGTAATTTTATTTAATAATAAATATAAGTAATTTAAAAATAAAAAAGGAAGATACAAAATAAGTACGATTCACACCTTTAGTTTGGGTCTCATAAATATTATCCACTGGAAGGCTGCTTTGATTTGGACTTGGATCCGTGGCAGTATCTGACGCGTGTATAGAAATTGTATGATCGAGTAGGTCGACATCAGTGGTAAATATTTCATGACACACGACGCATGAGTGCAAAGCTAACAAGTCAGGCCCATTGTTTTCGGTCTCCTGGAATATAAGATTTTATTTTTCAATATCAGCTATTATTACTTACGTTAAAGGTAAAAAAAATTAAAATACCTACGTAGGTACCTACTTCTTAAGATTACAAAGAAAAATAAGTAACCTTGCTATTTTCTGATGAAACTTGTAAAGGAAGTAAAAATTGATTAACAGTATTTTCATCTAGTAATGTAGACTCATAATTGAACAGGTTGTCGGATGGTGCTACGGCGAGTTCAGCAATCTCATCATGAGAGCCAACATCTAAAAGTGGCGTAGTGTCAATATTAAAATATCGACCCATTATGTTCGAGCTGAACGACAAATCATTTTCAACTGAGGATATGATTTGCTCTGTTACTTCGACGAGCCCATTGTCCATTGATACTACATTGGTGGTATCCGGATCGGCAAATAGAAGATCATCTGGACCATACTGTTCTTGTAAAGTGTCTGTCAATTCTTTGTAAGGGTAGTCTGGTGGATCGAACATCATTTTTTGTTACGCCTGAAAGAGAATTACTAATATTATACCTATTACGTCGGATTATCTCATCATATTATGAATATCCATACAGTACATAGGTAATCCACATATGTGCTGTATGGACATTCAAAATTGTACCTACCTTGCATATTATTATGCATTTATGCATCCTATACCAAGTATTATTCATATTTGTTATAAATAACGTTGACGGCCTACGTGGTGTAGTAGTTACCATGCCAGTCCACCATTCGAAGCGGCCCGGGTTCCCGGCGAGGCAGAATTTTAAATAACGAATTTCTATTCTGCTCTCGGTTTGGGTGTTTATGTGATTGTCTATGTGTGTGTCCATGGCACCCACGACCACCCCACGACACAGGGAATCCTAGTGTAGGGCTATGAGTGTGAAGCGTTATCTATTTTATTCATTATTTATTGTTATTTTGTACAAAAGGGACCCGGCTCAGCAGTGGGCGATAGGTAAAAAGAGTTGTAGGAGTTAGGCAAACAGAGAATGGTTGTGATGTCTCATAAAATTGTGTGACAATAAGCATTTTATGTTTTAAAGTCATTATCATTAATTTAAAATTATTAAAAGTATAACGATACAACGCAGCGATCATTATTTCTTTCTATAAAATTCTAAGTCTATCTCTCGTTCTGAGAAAAATTATAAGTCTATGCACCTTAAGTCAGCCATAAGTCAGTTTTTTCATATTGTTTATGGTACTTAAGTCTCTTTTTTGCTTTTCTACATTTTCTACGTCTGTCTGTCAGTAACCGTCACTGTCAAATTGACTTTTACTTTGACAGTTGACACCTGTTTGATTAATTTGAGTTTGAGTTGAGCATTGTTGATGTTGATAAACGTCGGCCTATTCTAAAATAAAATCTAATAATTATTTGTGAAAATGAAAACCGAAGTAGATAAATCGTCCTCAGATAAACCCAAAATACCACTGCCTACGTTATCCCAAATAAACGCCGACAGAATAACACAGGTAAGTCTAAAATTTGAGGTTAAGGGAACTGTTGCCCAATGTTGCATAAATTTCGCCTAATTAAAGTCTGTTTAAAAATTGCTGCATATATATAGGGTTTATACAGTAAAGAATAGTAAATTCTACGGGCTGTGTATGGCATGACAGTAATTATTTTATTAATATTAGAATTATAAGATCTATACCTGACATTACTAATTTTATATCAATAGGCTTTAATTAATTGAAGAAACTCGATAGGGCGTAATGTTCAATCCATACATATTGGTGCAAAGTTAAATTATTAGTTACAGGTCCATACAAATAGATAAACTTAACAAAAAACAAATTTATAAAGGGCTTCATTTGTTTTTGTAGACAATTTTTTCCCCTATTATTAGACTGCATAACTGTTTTTTTACTTTTATACCACAACAAAGTTTGGAATAATTTTAAAATATGGGGGGATGGTGTGGATCATCTGTATCTTTATGCATATAATATGATAAGAGATATAAGTCTATGTCGTGTAGTTGTTTGTTACCATGTCAGTCTATTATTCTACCCATTTTGCTACCCATTTTCATTTTGTGTGTTAGTCATATTAGGAACCTAAAAACAGGGATTAGTATCGTGAAAGTGTGTGTGGTACATTATTTGTTATACTTCGATGCATGCATTTGATATACCCCATCTTATTTTATGGAATTGTAAAATTCACTTAGTTAAGACCCCATCCCTCCCTTAAATATAATTGTGTGTCTTGTAACTGATAATGAAGTTATTGGCTTGTTGTATTTTAGAACTTCCTAATGTGACATGTTTCCTACAAGCAAGCTACATTTTGTATATTATTTAGGGGAGCCAACTGGAACTATTTATATACATACAAAACAGTGTAAATCTAGGTAACTTGTCTCATTGAATTGATAATCCCTATGGTTGATATTATTTACAGTTGGCGAGCCAATACTGGTCTCCACAAACGAAAAACCACTCACCTTATGATCCCAATATTGTGGAGTCAATATATCTTGCTGAAATTGTTGGATCTGGGTAAATATTTATAAATTTGTATTATTTTTCATGTCAAATATTTACATTCTTCTCACCAGAGCCACACTGAATTGAACAAGTGAATATTTCAGGGTCAATAGCCTCATGGATTGAGTACATTGACCTATTTCTTTTTTTCGAATTTTGTTAGTTTTTTAACTGCTGTTTATTTGATGCATGAAATTTGGTTTTAATGAATGTTTTATTTTTAATAACTTATTAAACAACAAATTGTCTTTAATTAAAAAAAAAGTTTTTTTTGCATGTTGTTTAATTTCTTCAAAATGTTTTTATAAAAAAAACTAGTAATTGAATTTTATTTCTTACGATTATATTATTATTTAATTAATTAAGTTGTAATATAAAAAAATTGCAATCAATAACATATAAGTTACATTGCTTTATATGACTGTTTTTAATGGATTTATGCGAGTAGGTAGCAGGTTTGAATCCCGCAATAATAAAATTGTTAAAAGATCATTTTATTCAACAGTCTATAATTTAATATAAAAATACGGATATTTTATAGCTAATTTTTTAAATAATAAAATAAAGGGTTTAGTTTACTCTAATTACATATAAATAGATGTTTAATTATTTCACAGCTTTGCAGTTCGCCGAATTATGATGCTGGAGTTTTCACAGTACTTGGAGAATTACCTGTGGCCACATTATGAAGCCAAAAAAGCCACACATGCACACATGATGTCCATAATTGTTATGATCAATGAGAAGTTTAGAGAAAGGGTTCCTGCATGGCAGGTACAGTGATTTTATTAGTGTAATGACTGCATTCTTATTAAATACATATTAATGATAATTCATAATAATCACTGCTATAGCAATGAAAAAGAAACTTCATTTGAACTAAATATTATATTATTAACACATCCTTTTTTCATCCTATGTTATTAAGATTCCTCCGTAGTTCTAAAGTTTAACTAGAGATTTCACATCTAGCTGGATTTTTTAAAATACATATTTTTAATTGTAATTATACTCAATTTCATAAAATATAAATAAAAATATTTAAAGTTATTATATAAAATTATTTAATTCTTGATGAATTTGGTATATAGCTTTCTTAGGATTTGCCTAGTTTACAGAGAAATGCCTATTTAATTTTAATGACTATGTGAACACTATTTCTATTCCAGGCATTTCTAAAGAAGCCAGAACACTTCCCCGCGTTCTTTGAGCAAGTTCTGCGCGCAAGTGTGTCCGAGGAGCAAGACGGGAAGAACATGCGTGAGCAGACCGCCCTGCTGGTGTTCCTGAACCACTGCTTCGGCAGCATGGAAGTGCAGCTGTGCCGCGACCAGGTCAAGCGCCTCGTGTCGCTCAGCATGTGGGTCAGCTTGCAGGAAGGTATGCAGTTTGCGTGCTATCTTGTTTGCAGACTTAAATAGTAATGTTGTGATCGGGATATTTCCACTGAACTGAATCCATTTCTATTTGGGTCATAAGAGTCAGCTTGCAGGAAAGTATGCAGTTTGTGTGGTATCTTGTTTGCAGACTTAAATACTTAGTGTCGTGATCAGGATAGTTCCACTGATTTGAACCCATTTCTATTTGGGTCATATGGGTCAGCTTGCAGGAAGGTATGTAGTTTGCGTTGTTTTGTTTGCAGACTCAAATACTTTATGTCGTGATCAGGGTAGTTCCACTGAACCTATTTATATTTGGAGGCTTTAGTGTTATTGTGTTTAGGGCTGATGGATTTAGGTAGAGGTAGTTTTTGAATTGAAGCACAAGACAGGCAAAGCAAGGACTACTTTTACCTAGCCCTTTATCTGTTAAAATGTTAGTTATGTTAAGTTTTGTCATCATATTATCACAGAAGCAAACATACCCAGCGGTGGAATGATCTTCTAGATAAATTGTTATGTACTCGTAACATGTACATACAGTAAATAAATAATCTCTTTTTTGTCCATTAGGTAGAAGAAATCAAGAGTTTAAGAACGTACCAAAATGGCGGAAGTATTGGCGAGCGATACAAAAGAAAGATAAACCTGAAATGTATTACAAACTCAATTGGGAGCGGAGATATTTGCAGAATTTAATGATTAAATTCATGCGCATCTTGGAAAGCATTCCAGAAACTGATGAAGTTGATCCTAACACAATCAGGTAAATGGATATTTAATTTTTATATAAAGTTTAATAAAAGGAATGTTTTGAATACCTTACACCCTAATGACATGGCTACATCTCTGGCCTGGCATCTTACTATAATAATTGGTCTCCACTTTAATAACTTTCTTTTCAAACAGTTATGTGTGTACAAGTCACAGTCATAAAAGACATAGGTAATTATTAAATGTTGAAACGGCCGATGTATTATCATAGATACTGTGAGCGGTTTCTGGAGCTAATGATAGACCTCGAAGCCCTATTGCCTACGAGGCGATTCTTCAACACCGTGATGGACGACTGTCATCTTGTGGTGCGCTGTCAGCTGGCCCCGCTCGTCAGGCGACCAGAGGGGCAACTTTTCGCCCAGGTAAGTGAATATTTTGATTATTCTGTCTCTAATGATAAATATATCATGACGTTTTGGGGAACTCATCATGGCTATTATCATATCAATCAATGAAAGGTTTTAGTTTTCCATTAAAATATAATTTATGGTTAATAAGCGTCGAAAAGCGGGACTGTTGCTGTCATGAACCTAGGGCTGGGTTACATGGTAGACTATATTATGGTTACCGAGAGACGGCAGCTAGATAATGAAATACTGAAAAAAATTTTGAACTTAAGTGTTTGTATATGTAAAAAAAATACGAAATTGGCTTGATACATCTTTATTGACGCAAATACATACAAAAACGTGGATATAAATAAATGCGACGCAAATTTAGGTTTAAAACTGCGATATTAAAAAAATATATAATTAAGTATATAAAAGGTCATATTATTTTATAAAATAAACATAAAGAGTGAGAAAGCTCAACTATGTTTGTGCCAAAAACCATTACATAATGTACCTATAGGTAAATTTAAATTAACTATAGTAATAGCTATCATTGTTTTATTTCATTCTTATTGTTTTTTGTAAGGGTTGTAAAGTGCCTTATATTGTTGTCATAAAGTGCCTTATATAGCTGCCTTATTTCATTAAAGGGACGGACAAATCTTAGCTACAATATTTTGGTGTTGTCACGTAAACCTGCAGTCTTTTTCTCATAAAATTAGAATAATTCTATTGGAATGATTCTCCAATACAAATGGTAAATATTAAATTATTAGGTATAGTGTATGTGCGATATAATACAATATTTGCATAGAGTTAGTAGAAATAGATTAAATAAATTATACTTTTGGTCCAAATTCGATTAATAATTCGTATCTAATAATAAAAATTAAGTATCTTTTATGAGCACTTGAGATTTAATCACAGGACCACAGAAAAAAAAGATAGGTAAGTAAAAGAAGCCTTTCCACTGATGCATGGCATGTTAAACTGTTACCGCCTTATGCAATTAATACCTATTTTGTTTCTTGATGAGGTCGGGTTGAAGATCCCCTAGGAGGCCTTTACTCAGCAGTGAGCAATTTTTAGTTGATGATACGGTTGATATTTTATTATGTTTGAAGTTGCCACACTTGTTTTCATATTAAAAGGGTGTAGTATACAGGCACTTCCTTTTACATATCTTATTTCTCTTTGTTCCGTGACACTTGATACATACTTTTAATTTGTCATGGTCATGTTACAGTCACTGAGAAAATTACTGCTAATTATCCCTAATTTAACAATTTTGCTTTAAAACTTCTTTATAATTTAAGGCACAAAAATTCCTAATAAGACTAACGTCATAGAATCACAGGTACTTACTCTACCAACATAAGCTCAGCTTCGTGACTTTCTAGTGTTTGATTAACATCAACTAACGTGTGTGAGATTCTAACATAAAGAGCATGTGTATAACGTACACTTTTCGGAAATTGAACTTTGTCTACATACAAAAACATTAAAAGTAAAATAACTACAGCATGCTCAAAGTCTTGAGGTCTAGTTGTGTACATCTACATAATATACGCCCTTGAAAATTAAAAGTGTGACACTAATAATATTACCGTTAAGTTCACTATCGTGATGCGATCCTACTGTCATTGAGTGCAAAGAAGTTTGTTTTAAATAATTTTGAGTTCAACTTAGATTAAAGGCTGTCTGTGGCTTAGTAATTACCGCCATTCATATGTGTCATCTCGTCACCCCATTCTCCGGTGGGCACTGGTTCAGCATAGCAACAACTTTTTCTTAAAAGAAATGCTGCGAGAACGGCTAACAGTGTAGACGTACTACGAATTTATTAAAAGCAAAAACAAAGTAGTGACAAACAAATATCATCAGTAATACGTCAATAACAAGACTGTATTTGGAGTGCGAATATTGAGTGTTGTATTACTTTATTGCTGTGTGGAGCTGCAGTGGAGTGGCGTGTGGAGTAAATAAGACAGGCTTTTTAACAAGTTCCGTCCCGCTCTTGCATTGTACACGCACATTACGCGTGCATGCCGCGCTGCACTGATAACTTGAGTAATACCATAGACCAATATGAGCTTAGAAAGGTCCCAAACTGGAAGTGACCTGGCGACTGCGAGAAGCGGATCCTACCCAAACTTACCAAGTAAAGTTAATCGTACTCAGCTTTCGGAACTCACAAAAGTAAAGTTGAGAAATAAGCGAAAATTTTCTGCAGAAAATGATGAATTAAAGGCCGAATTCTCGGATATGAAACTTGAGTTCGTGGAATTAAGGAAACAAATGACAGCGCTGCAATTACAAATGTCGGAAATGATGGCGCATCTCACATCCAACAACACCGTCCAATTGGATAATTTCTCTAAATTAAATGAAGATATCTCAATTATTAAAAATCAAGTTAGTGATATAAAATCTACTACTGACTATTTAAACGAAGAACATAGTAAACTTAAAGCAGAAATGATGCACATCAAAAATTTGAATAGTTCAACACAAACGAAGATTGAGTTATTAGAATCCAGAATGCACAACATAGATTCAAAGATGGCAAGTTTAGAAGCACACCCGAAAGCACACACACAGGAGGAATTTATTATAGAACTAAATGAGCGAAACGTGAAATCCAGGAATATATTAATATCAGGCATAGATGAATCAGCATCTACTGATCCTAAAATGCGACAAGCTCAGGATAAAAACGCTTCTTGGAACATCTTAAAAACGATACACACAGACTGCCCTCAGCCTGAAAAAGTGTTTCGGATAGGAAAGTACAACCCAGATAAAAACCGTTTAATTAAAGTGTGTTTTGGATCGTCAGAACCAGTCCTGTATATCCTTCGAAACAAATCAAATTTTAAGAATGACGTAAATAAGTTTTACCCTGATCAAACGCCTCAGCAACAATCTTACATGAAATGTCTAAAAGAAGAACTGCAGGATCGAACAAGGAATGGCGAAACAAATCTCATCATAAAATATGTGAGAGGTGTACCAAAAATAATTTCTGTACCATCAAAAAACTCCAACCTATAGTTGGTACCAAAGAAAAAAACTTTGATAATAACTCTTTTCAAGTTGTCAAGAGCTTTGCTGATATAATAACTACCAAGAAGTCCTTAAAATGCCTGTACGCGAATGTTCGCAGTATAACTAAACAAGGGAAGTTAGATGAGCTAAGATGCATTGTCCAATCTTTCGAAAATACCATTATTCACCTTATAGTTATAACAGAGACATGGATTAACTCAGAGGACGAGGCAAATAGAATTCAGCTACCATCTTATACTCATTACTACAACTACAGACAAGAGGTTAGAGGGGGTGGAGTCTCAATTTTTGCCCATAACAGCCTAAAACATAATCTAATTGAAAATCACTCAGTCAACGATAATCATTACCTATGGATTCACATAAACAAATTCTGCCTGGATATAGGAGGAATATACAAACCCGGACGAACTAACCATTCTGACTTCTTAGAATTTTACTCAAAACAGTTGGAAAAAAGAAAAAGAGCCCTAATATTAGGAGATTTTAATTATGACCTACTAAGTACCGAAAAACCGGTCCAAAACTACAAAAACACTGTGAAAGAAAGTGGCTTCGAAATTATAAATAAAATCCACCAGGACTTCTGTACTCGTGAAACGGATAGTACTAAAACTATATTAGATCATGTCTGCTCAAATTTAAAGCAGAATAAATTTCACATCACCTTAATAGAGTCTAGTATGTCAGACCATAAACTAGTCTATCTTGAAATTAAAAACTATGTTCACGAACCAATAAAGACACTCAAATATCAAGCGATTGATTATGGATTACTCTACAAAACTGTTGAAAGCTGTGTCAAAAATAGTAAAATATTGGAGTACTCTGCTCTAGAAGATACAATAATAAAGAGCATAACACAGAGTAAAATAAATAAGAAAAAGATATGCAACCCAGTGAAACAAGACTGGATAAATAAAAATATTATAGAGGGAATAAATAAAAGAAATATGCTTTGGCTAAAATATAGAAAGAACCCTACTGATGTAAAAACAGAAGAAGAGTACACGAAAGAAAAGAACCACGTAGCGCAAACTATACAAGACTGTAAAACTGAATACTATTGCAAATCTTTTAAAAACTGTCAGAATAAGCCAGCCAAAATGTGGTCTTTAATAAATACCCTTTGTTGTAAAAAGCCAAAGGATGTCACTGTTCCAGAAAGGCTAGATACCGAAAAATGTAGTGTCTATGATCCAGTCGAAATTTGTGAATATTTTAATGATTTCTTTTCTACCATTGGTGAGACTTTGGCAAACTCAATACCTAGTGCATACCATAAGTCTAATGTGTTTATTGGTACCAAAACACTAACTTCACAGCTTTCACACTTAACACCCACATCTGTTGCAGAAGTTAGCAAGATAGTCGACAGCTTAAATTGTAATACGGCTGCTGGCATAGATGGAATAAGCACCAAAATTATCAAATGCATTAAAAATCTTATCGTTAGTGACCTTGCAGATTGCATAAATAACTGTCTGGGACGGGGCATTTTCCCGGATAGTTTAAAACTAGCCAAAGTTACTCCTATTTTTAAGTCAGGTAATAAAAGTGACCCTGGTAACTACCGCCCAATATCTGTTTTACCTATTGTCTCGAAAATATTTGAAAGAATTATATATAATCGCTTAGAAACTTACCTTAACTCAAACAATATTATCTATCATAATCAATATGGTTTTCGAAAAAAGTCTAATACACTCTCTGCCTCAATAGATCTTATAACTAAACTTAAAGTAAACATAGATCAAAAGAAAATAGCCTTAGGGATATTTATAGACCTAAAAAAGGCTTTTGACACTGTCAGTCATGAAATACTATTAGAGAAACTTGCAAACTTAGGAATAACTGGTTGTGCTCATAGCATGTTCAGATCTTACTTAACAAATCGTAGACAGGTTGTAAAAATAGGTGAACATAGAAGTAAACCAAAACCCGTCACTTTTGGTGTTCCTCAGGGATCGATATTAGGACCTTTGTTATTTTTGATATATATTAATAGCATAAATGAAATAGGCCTAACAGGAAGCGTGACACTTTACGCTGATGATACATGCCTTTTTTATTATGGCAGCTCTATACACACGATTATCTCAGATGCACAAAACGATTTGATTTTACTCAATAAATGGTTCCAATTTAATTTACTTACCATTAATACCTTAAAAACAAAATATATCATATTTAGAGCTAAAAATAAAAAAATTCCTAACTATCAACCTCTGAAGATAAATAATGTAGAAATAAATAAGACTGACAAGGAAAAATATTTAGGCCTTACTCTCGACTGTAACCTTAACTGGAAACCACACATTGACAGAGTCAGAAGCAAGCTTGCCTCTCTCACTGGACTGCTAAGAAGCATAACACGGTGTCTTCCGCAAAAAGTCCGCTATCTTATTTATAATGCACTAGTTAAGCCGCATATTGACTACTTGGTGGAAATATGGGGCTCAGCAGCTAAAACAAACATAAACCTAATGCAGCGAGCCCAAAATAAATTGATAAAGGTTTTATTTAATTATAACTATTTAACGCCAACTGAAAAACTTTATAAAAAAACCAAATTATTTAATATTAACCAATCCTACATATATAATACCTGTCTATTAATAAGAAAAATTTTAACAAAAAATTTACATACACAAATTACCTTTACAAAAAAAGTGCAAGTACAAAAAATTATCCTAAGAAATGCCAATAATCTAGTATGTCGAGTACCAAGAACTAACTACGGTAGGAAAAATATTATGTATGAAGGCGTGCAATTATATAATAAACTTCCTAGTGACATAAAAAACTCACAATCTTTACAAACATTTAAAAAGCTCCTTAAACATTATATACTTAACAATAATTCTGCAACTAAAACTTAAAACACATTAACTAATTATACCTACTATAAACCCTAAACCAATTTTCTTAATGCTGTTATCAAAAAAAAAAAAAAAATACATATTGTTCTAAAAATATACATTTTACATGGATACTTAACCTGAAGTGCCAGTACGCCGTGCCGTGTCTAGTCGCTCCTAATACACCTTTGGTACGCGTCACTTGCCTGACCATTATGTTCGCGCAAATATGTTTTATTTCTACCCTCTTTGTTTTTGTTTATAATCGCAGTACTTTATGGATAAGTTACTAAATTGTTATATTGTTTAATTTCTCATGTAAGTGAATATGTATGTTCTTAATGAGAATAAAGTTTCTTTAAACCCAAATGTGACGTGTGACTGCCGCGCAACACACACGTAGAATATAAGAATGGCTTGCAATAAGTTGACCACAATATGTGCATAAATCAGTCCATCGAAGTTTAGCCATGAGAGCAGTAGGAATAGCCACGCAGATGTCATTATTAGAAACATTTGCAGGAACAAGTCAAAACTGCAAAAAAATACAACATAGGTACAGGTCACCAGTGAAGTTCTAAATGTGCTTTATGTATGTAAACAATCATTCTTATGCAATGTTTTACATACCATCCTTTAAGTTTGTAGTGAATCCTTTCATAAATATTTATTCTCTTGATGACATTTAAAGTGGTGATGTAGAAAAATAGATTGAAGATGATTGTAAAAGCAACAGGTGTGAAGAATATAGCAATACCCAGCCATCCTGAAATGGATAAAAACAATATTCTGATCTAATTGTATTTTTTATGTTATATTTTTTGTATTTGGTTTAAGCTTTGGCAAACAAATTGTCTGCAACATAGGATTCTGTGATGTGAAGTGATTTTGTTTGCAACTTTACATGAACTTATTAGTAAAAAAAGGATTCTTCTTACCAATAGTTTCTTGTTCCACATCATCTATAAGTATTGATGACGAAAATTGTGTTTTTGTCTTCCTGTAAGGATTGTTGCCAGTATCTAATAGAAAATGTGCGCATATAGCCATCGCTGCCATAACGATTACACTGGACCAAACAACACTAGAGTAGTAGCAGTATTTACGCACATCTGTCACCCTCAGGAAAACATTTCGCGACCTACACAAATTAATATCATTATTATTCCTAAGAATATTTGTCACTTTATCATATAATATCCATCTGAAGCTTACTTAAATGTCTTCCAAATATAAAATCCAAAACTATTCAACCAGAAGAAAGCACCCAATAGACTTATGTACAGGATTATATCTGAAATTAAAGAATATATAATCATAATCCTATAGCTTAGCTTAATTATAATATTATGACTTGCTGCATTTGTACTACTTAATATGTACTTTTTTGTTTTTAAAGCCTAGTTTATAGTCCAGCCATACTACCACAATACTTTATCGAGACCATTAATATACTTAAAAGTTAATTTAACCAATATGTATTACTTGAAATTAAAAATTACAAAATGTAAGAACATACATATTATTATGATAACATACCTGTAATCATAAAACTAATGTGATTACTGAACTCTGTAAATATTCTGACTAAATCTGCAGCCTGACTTATTATGAGGCAAACATTGATTGTTGTTATTATGTTCCCTGCCAGATCTCGTAAAGTTGGCAAGACAAAGTAGATTATTGCCACAAGTAAAAACAAAATCATTGCAATTGCATGAAATAGTGGATTCAGAATCTTTTTCATCAGGAAGCTTGTATCTTTCCAGTTGATTTTCACTTCGGGTACACAGACTAGAGCATACTGGCCAGTGGTATTTATACTTGATATTAGAATCTGGAACAGAACACATAGTTTGAAATTCTAACAACCAAACAACACCTAAAGTGACATTTATTCTTATTGCTTACTCATTGTAAGTATGCAACCATGTTAAAAAGTTAATCTGCGCTGCAAAGTTGCGACTGCGCCAGCTGCGTTAGTCAAAATTGTAACCTTAACTTCTGGTAATAATTATTTCTCTAACTCTTGTGCCCACTAGAGAATGGGGTGAAAGAGCAACAACTTCAGCATAGCAGCAACTCTTTCTTTATAGTAAGCCTCTTTTCTTTTATAAATTACTGTAGTTTATAAAGTTATTAAATGTTGAATTTAAACTTTACCTTATCCATGCAGTACTTGTCTTGGTCGTGAATATATGATGATGGTTCTTTAACTTCAGGAATAGTGATTGGTTCATGAATGCTAAACGAATTTGTTAACAATGGGTCATCTTTTATATTCACAGAACTATGTTCATGATGTATTAAAAGCCTCAAGCGTCCATCTACTAATAGATTAAGCCTAAAATTTTAAGGAAACTTCAGCATAATTACACTAAATTATTCATTCAGCTTAATTTGTGTCTCTATTTCATTTCTTCTCTTAATAAAAAATATAAACATAAGATACATTGTTAAGCAACACAAAAGAAAACTATTATTTGTTATCATGCTTCTTTTAAAAGCATGGATATCATGAAATAGTCTAAAGAATGAATCATGTTTTTGTGAATTCCATGCAATAATTCTGCTACAGGAGACCTTAGTCTACAAACATAATTTAGGAACATCATATTATTATATAACTACTAGCTGACCCGGCGAACTTTGTTCCGCTAGAGGCAATAATCGGTCAAGCGCGAGTCGGATTCGGGCACGTAGGG
>DWBE01000013.1:0-14233 GCA_018230705.1 Spialia ferax
GTAGAGTTCTAAGCTGCTTCGAATACTCAGAATGAATGAAAATTTAATAATCAATAAGTTTTGACATGAAATATAGGAAGAATTAAGTCTAATTCTCTTGAATATTTTACTTTTTAGTGTTGAATGACAGAACCTAGAGTCTTAACTTAATAGTGCCATATTAATATGTCAAGCGGTGATAGCCCAGTGGTTTTGAATTGGACCTCTCACTCGGGAGGATCGAGTTCGAATCCCGGCACGCACCAGTGACTTTTCTAAGTTATGTGTGTTTTAAGCAATTACATATCACTCGCTATGTTCACCAATTCGAACTTGGCCAACGTGGTGGACTATGGCCTAAGCCCTCTCCTGTTTGAGAGGAGACCAGTGACCAGCAGTGGGACAGTAATGGGTTGAAAAAAATAATGTCAAGTCCTGTGGACGCATAAGGGTATGTTATATATTGATTTATTTTTTTAGGAGACTTAGGAACTTTGAAAACAATGGTTTTTCAGAAATTTGTAGCTCAATGTGCCTGTAACCGTCTTCATTTATTTGCTACAAAATTTGCATATTTCGAATTTCAACTTTACTTTGTGTCTTTCCCTTTGTGGCTTTGGAATTTGGATAAATGTGGTGGTTTAGGAACAACATAATAGTATTGATTTGGAGAATAGGTGATAAAACGTTGAAATTGTAATGTAAGCATAGCATTTAACAAATACAACTCGCTGGATCACTGTCAACAGAAGTGCTAGATATTGTTTTAACGTACCACAAACGCAATTTAGCTGAAATGTTCTAACAATGCTAAAACAAGTATAAGATTCGCGCTTCTAGATCACCTAATTAAATCCAGGGTTGGAATTTCCAGGAATATCTGTAATTCCTGACAAATAGACAACATTTAAAATCAGTAAAATTATAAAAAAACTTTCTTAAATTAATGAATTTTAGAAGAGATTTTGAAACTATAAGTTTCGAGTTTAATTTTTTTCAATACATAATATGGCTTAGTCCTCGTTGGTAGATATAAGACAACATAATATTATAGTCTTTGGTTATTATTAACCTCGCATACGGTTTATATTTCCTTGGATTTCTGATTTATTTTCAGGACCACTTCCATCTTGCACCGCGACTCCACATGACCCATTCAAATCATTGTCCTTCCGTCCCGCTTCCACTCACGTGAAGTGTACGTCTTCAAAGCCGGCATCTCGCTCGTTTTGTCACCAAATTAATTTCGTTTGAAATAATTGGATTGCGGCTGCAGGAACGCAATTAAACCGGCAACCGTGAAAAGTCGGATTTTCCTGAATTTTGCCGCGTCACATTTTCCCCCGGCCTTTATACTTCGGATGACAGTTTATTAATACGATGACTTTTCCAAATATATTCGGTTTAAAGAGTATTGTTATGTTTTTTTTTTGTTTTGAATATATTTAAAAATTTGGACAGCGAAATTTTGTTTCATGTTAGTTGAAATTGTTATGTACATTTATGATATTTAAACAACGCATAGTAACCAATTGAAACATTTTAACTATATTTTTACAGCAAACTGCTAACAATTACTTAACAACTAATACAAAGACAAAGACCGCACTAGTTTGAATTCTCCTGAACTTTCGGTATTTACCGAGAAGTTCGAGAAAGCTGAAAAACTAGTGCCATTTACAAACTTTCGAAGAACTGACGTTTGAACTCCGCCACAAAGTTAACGATGTAAAAACTAATTAGACTTGTTTTAACTACCTGTATACGAGTATAGGAGAGAAGTCCTGTCTTAACTCAAATGTACTACGGTACTACTCACAAACCTATATCTAGATAGACTACGCAAGTGTATGTACTTCGCGTGTAAAAAGGGTGATAAAATGACCTAGTTCAGTGCCATTTCATTTAGTCCACGCTTGAACGTTCTCGATGCCTGACGTCTAATAAAAACTGAAAAATGCCAAATTGTGCCGTACTGAGTTGTAAAAATTACTCACAAAAAGTGAGACGAGTTAATGGAAACGTTTCCTTTCATGGGTAAGTAATTTTGTTCTTAAATTGTGTGTATTTCATTGCAAAATCAATTATTTTATGTTAATCATGGTTTTACAATGAAAACTATGTTACTGAGTGTGAATCGCATAATTCATAATACATTGCCACTTTTAGTTACAAATTATAGGGCTTGTCTGTAGAAACACGCGATGGAAATTAAAATGATTGATATTTTCACTTGTCGCTCAGCTTTGTGGTACGGTCGCTATTCTCATTTTTCTGTCAAATAAAACAAATAGTGATGTACACTACACTAAGTTCTTCTCGATTCTAATCGATTTTGGAAACAAAGGAACGATAATGGGTAAAGTAGCGATTCGCGTTGGGTATTTTGTGACATGTATTTTTTATTACTGCTATGTAATGATTTTCTTTAGAATATTATTAAATTATAATTACAGATTTCCAAGTGACCCCAAAGTTAAAGAGATATGGATTGAAGCGACAGGGCATAAAAATTGGTTCCCAACAAAACATAGTCGAATTTGTTCTGTTCATTTTAATGAAGACAGCTTTACGGAAACATTAAAAATCCGACGCTTGACTGCAAACGCAGTACCTACTATTGATATATTGAAGACGTTAAGTGATGCAGAAGTTAGTGAATTGACTTTGGGCTCGAATTCACTAGCATCATTCTCTAAAGCCCAAAATTCTCCAATATTTTATACTAAACAGTAGATCGAACGGAACTCTTATTTGTAATGTTTAACGCGGGAGATTTTTAAGTGTTCATCTTGTAGAATCAGCTCCTGGTTATGTGTTAGAATTTCAAGATTAAAGAATGCTGCCAGTGAATAGAATTCACTTCGAGCTTTATACTTTAATATTTATTTGCTTTTCCTTTCCAGGAGTTATTGAAAATATTTTTAATTTATTTTTTTGTACAGATTATAGAGCAAAATCTTAGAGCACACGAAACTTTACCATGTAGCACGTCAAAAAGAAAATTGTCAAAGGTACCTGCCTTAATTATTATCATTGTTATCTTGCAAGAATCGATTAGAACTCATGTCATTCTAAATGTAACGAATCGGCAAACGTTCACGAAAATAAAGATAATGCTATGAGGGTTATTTTTTTATAGTTACTTCGTGTTACAGGACATTTACCAACCGTCTACGTCAAATGAGGATACATCGTTAATTTTGGCCAAGAAAAGAAAATTAGAACACAAACTGAATCATGCTCAACAAAAAATTAAACAGCAAAATAAGCAAATAAAAAGATTGAGAGAACACAACCGTCGTAAAGGCCAAAAGATACTAAATTTAATGTCATTATTAGAGTGCTTAAAAAATAAGTCTTTTATAAATGATGAGCAAGCGAATTTACTGAATACAACTAATATCACAACTAAAGAACTCTACTCCAGACAGATAGCGAACGCAAACCTTGTCAGTACATCGAAGTATTCACCGGCACTTCGGAGTTTTGCACTAACTTTGCATTACTATTCAAGCAAAGCATACAACTATGTCAGAAAAGTTTTTAATTTGTGCTTACCACACCCTCGCACAATTGAAAAATGGTATAAATGTATAAATGGCACACCTGGATTTACCACCGAATCATTAAAAGCTTTGAAATTGATAGCGGATAAATCGGAATTTCCCTTATATTGTTGTCTTATGATAGATGAAATGGCAATCAAGAAAAAAATTGAATGGGATGGAAAACAGTTCCGTGGTTATGTGGATTTTGGTGGTGCTTTGGATACCGATGAAGCTCCTGAAGCGAAGGAAACACTGGTGTTTTTAGTCACTGGAATAAACGCTAACTGGAAGGTAAATCGACTTGTTGTGTTGAATGAGATTTATGTTTTGATTTTCATTACATTCAATGACTTTTTTTACATTACAGGTTCCTGTTGGATACTTTTTGATAGATGGGGCAAATGGTCAACAAAAAGCGGACCTTGTGATGCAATGCTTGAGACATTTAAACGAATCAAATATAGTCGTATGCGGCCTTACATTTGATGGATGTCCTTCTAATATAACAATGGCTAAAATATTGGGTTGCAAATTAGAACCGAACGAAAACATGAATACAACATTTGAACACCCTATTACAAAACAACCAATTGCGATTTTTTTAGACGCTTGTCACATGATGAAATTAGTAAGAAATTGTTTTCAGTCTTATGGAAATATTGTAGATGCTAATGGTAAATATGTTTCATGGGCATATCTTGAACTTTTAAACAAACTTCAAACTACAGAATATTTTCATTTAGCGAACAGGTTACGAAACTGCCACATCAATTTCCATAATCAAAAGATGAAGGTTAAGTTGGCCACCCAACTTCTTAGTAAAAGTGTTGCAAAATCTCTTGATTTTTGTAGAGAAAATTTTAAAATTCCTGATTTTAAAGATTCTTTAGCAACAGCGGAATTTATACGTATTTTTAATGATCTTTTTGACGTACTCAACTCTAGAAACTTCAAACAGTTTGGTTTAAAGCAGCCTCTTAACATGAACAATAAGAAAATAGTCATGAATTTTTTGGATAAGGCGGAAAATTACATCATAAGCTTACGGACTACGCAAGGGGAATTACTGATAAAAAGTGGTAGAAAAACAGGTTTCGTCGGTTTGTTGGTGTGTATAAAAAGCACGAAAGTATTGTTTCAGAAGATGGTAGAAGAGGAAAGAATGAAGTTCATGTCGATGTACAGATTTAGTCAAGATCACCTAGAATTGTTCTTTTGCAATGTACGGGCTCATGGTGGTAGCAACAATAACCCTACATCTAGACAATTTGAGTCTTTTTACAAGAAATTGTTATGTCATGTTGAAATAAAAAATAGCAATGAAGGGAATTGTGTTGAATTAGAACAAATTTCAGTTCTAAATTGTTCTTCTGCGGTACAAACAATAAATTCTACCACTACCCGAGCCTCACTTGCTGACGATGAAGCAGACAGTCGAGAATTTAACATAAGTAGTATGGGTGATTTTGACAGTTTTTGCAGCACCATGCCTCAGTTGACTGATTTTAGTGAGCAAATTATAAAATATGTTGCTGGATACGTGGTAAGAGGACTTGGAAAAAATATTAAATGTGAAGAATGTATCAGTGCGTTGTCATTACCAAAACCTGGCATAGATCATACATTTGAGTTTCTCACTTTCAAGGACGAAGGAGGTCTCGTTTATCCATCAAAAGATGCTATTCAGATTTGCAGAGTAGCAGAGTTAGAAATTCGACAAATAATTGACGAAACACAAAAATTGAGCACCAAGCCATCACTGAGCAAACCTCTGTTGATTAATAGGATTCTTCGTTCTTTTATTAATAGTAACATTTTTAGTAGCATTGCTATTCATCAATTTGATCAATCACCAACAGAAAACCACTTAGTA
This sequence comes from Spialia ferax, assembly GCA_018230705.1. Lineage (NCBI taxonomy): Eukaryota > Metazoa > Arthropoda > Insecta > Lepidoptera > Hesperiidae > Spialia > Spialia ferax. Next base: position 5,404 of record DWBE01000013.1, read on the forward strand.
CAATTAATAAAGGCAGTGGCAAATACGTATATTGATGTGCGTTTACATTATTTAACTAAGCACGTAAAACCTGCAGTGACCAAAAGACAATTGTATAACAAGCTCATTTTATTCCAGGGGCAATAAATAATAGGCTGGGATTTAATTTAATTTCCTAAAAATTATAACTAGTCCGGCTTTTAGGTAATCAAAAAATATTGGACACGTAATTTTTCTTTTGTTAATTAAACAAAAAATTACAAAGAATAGGCGAGTCAAAGTTCGGGAGTGGGAGCTCGTAACGTCAGAGCCTGATAAAATGCGTAGCGCACTGTGATGTCACACGGAACTTTAAAAAGATATATCTTTCTAATTTTTAGTTTAATTTAATAAAAATACGTGAGCCATATTTTTTGATAATCTAAGTGACGGACTAATTATATTTTTTTAGGAAATTAGTGAACGTAATAACACAACATTTTCTTATTTTAATTGTTTATTGAACAAATCAGACTTACTTTTTTAAGTAACAAACTATAGCTAATTCAATATTCCTTATTAGGTGTCCTTATTAGATAATTTTTATATGTTCTCACTGAAAATTTGTGATCATCAGAATACTGGTGTACCTCAAAAAACATTGATTGAGGAACGTCCGTCATCCTGATGTTCACGAAACTAGCAGAGTTTAAGACCTGTCATTTTACTATAGACATTTTCAAACTTGTGTTTGTAACAAATACTTAATCTATTAAAATTAAAGAATTAAAGAAATAACAAAGTAAATATCTTTCTTTCATTTCTTAACAAAACTATGAAAAACTAATTTTTGGTTTTTTCCAAGTAGGAACTTAATTTTTAACATTCACTAAATCTATTGTACGGACGGCGTCGCAAAAATGAAGTTATTTATGGTATAACTTAAAATCAGGAACTTAAGTTTCGTCGTAGTCTTTTAAATATCATCACATCATCATAATCAACTTTCAATATAAACTTACAGTGCAGTTTGGATAATATCCAAATACACCGTTTGCGCAATGTTTTACTAATAATTATTAATTTCCAAGTTCTTTAAAATCTTTAGCAATTTTCAATGAAGAGCAATTATACTCCCAATTTCTTTTGGTGGTACCGAATCCAAACAGCTTCTTCAAATCGTAATTAACCTTCACATCAGAAAGTACTGTTACTTTCTGTTTTCTTTCATTTGCCACTCTTTGTGATTCGTTGCTACACGATGGCTCTATAGTATCCATTTTATCCGCTATAAGATCAATCTGAGGCTCGTCATCATAAATATTTTTGTCAACATTAATATGCTGTACTTCTCTTTGCTTCTTTTTACGTAAATAGTATGCTTTGGAATTCTGACGCCACTTCTCTCGCTGCTTTTGCTGTTCTATTTCACTTTTCTGCTGTATACCAAGAACTTGTTTATTTCTCTTTTTCTTCAAGTAATTTTCTTTATCTTTTTCTTTTCTTACCCGACTTAGTTTTGGATCGGATTTTATTTCATCATAGCGCCTTTTACTGGCTTTTCTTTTTAAAGATAAAATTTCCTCTCGGGTTTTTTTATTCATGTTGTAACTTTCCTGCAACAAAGTAATAAAACTAGTTAGATATGTATAAATAAAAATAAGTTTTTTTAATGAAATAAATGAAAAATACTAAGTACTAAGTAAAGAAAATCAGTAACTTTAGATTTATCATTCCTCTGTATTTTATCATTCCTCTGCCGATGAACTCTAATAATCGATTGCAAAATCGATATTATAAAATTATTATTTTTTACTCTTCAAAATTTAAATAATAATCTACACCTAGTTACTTAAATATGTATAATAAAAGGGAGTGTCCTTTTCGGGATATCTGGACAAAGCCGCAAGCAGCGTCAAAAAACTAGGTACTTACGGCAACTTAACAATTAATAAGAAATAATTTTGAGTCCAAGGAAGTGTTTCTGTATAAAGATGAAGAAATAAACTGGGAATATGTAAAAAGGCTGGCCCAATTACAAAAAGAAAATGGATTACATCTTGCTAATCGCCTTACAAAAAACATAATAATATTCAATTTAGAAATTCTGTAATGAACGTTTACTTTGTAACCCAGCTTCTTAGCAGGAGTGTCTCTATTGCCACTCAATTTGGTCGTCAAGAACTTAAGCTGGCAGACTTTCTAAATAGCAGTGTAACATTTTGATGCGATAGAGTTAAACTCTAGAAACTTACGGTACATGGTTACCGTCATCCTTTATTCCTCGAAAAAAAAAATGAAGTGTTCCCAATGTTAGAAGAAGCAAAACATTTGAAGCAATGTCAGAAGGTCTGCCCGTCGTGGGTATTAATTTAATACGCTGTCTTCAGCGTATTTGACGTCAAAGTGGCGTATATTGCAGAAGCTAATACAAACACAAAAGGGTAGATACCTACTTCAGTAAAAATGTTTTCTTTTGTTTTACGTGGATTTCCTTTTATTTAATTTACCATGCTTATTGAACCTTATGATTATCCCCATCCCAACCCTAAATATTATTTTAAAAATCTACAAAAAATAAAAATTGGCAACAGCACAGTGGCAAACATACTAAAAAAATTTATCCACAGATGCAGATGCAAATGTATTTGACAGGGCTACAAAAGGGTTACTTTTGTGTAGCCGATAGTAACTTTAGCATCAATAAAAATGTAGAAATTATAGATGTGATGTATGATAACACATACATGACTGATTTTCTTAATCTTATAGTAAGCCTGTGGAAAGCAAAAATTTATCCAGTATTGTACCAAAGTACATTGTGATTTTTACTAAAAATAAAATGTACCTACAAATATTAATTTTATAGTTTTATTTAACTAGAGAGTCTTGCAAATGTATAAAAGCACATGCAGTTACAATAATATCATCAAGTACTTTAACAAAATTTGTGTTTAAACATGCATGGGGTCTTAACATATGAAATTCTCTTAAACGTCTAATTAACCTCTCAACATGAATCCTTAAACTTGCTATCTGCTTTGTTTCCTTAACTTCACTTTTTGATAGCTTGGTTCCAGTGACAACTCTTGGAGGCCGTACAAGCTGTACCCCCTTCTTACGCAAGTATTGTTCTACATGTTTGAACCCTCTGTCTGCCATTACACACATACCAGGTTCTAGACAGTTGATAAAATCACAAGTCTCAACCAAACATGTGTCTGTTACTCTCCCTCCATATCCTGGTGAAACATACTCGTAGTTCACTAAACCATTTGGTGTACAGGACACTAGATATTTTATGGTGTTAGCCTTTTTATATTCTGACCATGTTAGAGCTTGATTGATATTTTTGATGGCTTTTGCACCTCAATTTCTAAGCAATCGATTATACAACTTGTGTGATAAAATTTATGTCTAAAAGCCATGGGCAAAGTACGTTTAATCAGATCTTTATTTAATGTGACAATAAAGGACCGCATTACACTGGCTATCACTGGTACATTTTTAAAACATATTTTGCTTGCATATGTGGTGGTCATGGCAAAATCATCGGCAAGCTCTCTAAATGGAGAATTTCCTTTTATTTTTCTTAAACAAAGCAGTATATGGTTAGTAGGGATTCTTGTTTGTTCTTCAATTAAATTTAATAAATAATAACAGCTTTTAGGAAGGCCTAAGTGTACGCACAAAGGCACACGAGCCACTCGCGACAGCCACAAACGCCCCCACGAGAAGCTAGAAGCGACTACAGATGTAGCTGAAGCGCGCGACGGCCATTTGTGGCCAGTGGTCGACACTTGCGGTCGATGGTTGCTACTTTTTTTAACTCAGGCATGCAGTATCAAATGGACTCGGACGAAGAAGGTTTAATTGCGCTACTTTTGATAAAAAGACGTCGTCGTAGAAGACGAAACCGTAGTTATTGGATACATCCAATTTTAACGAATGTACACAAATGCAACGAACATTTCGATAATCTTCTAAACCATCCAAAAAAGTTTTTCAAACATTTTCGTTTGATCCTACAACCGTACCCATACTAAAATTGCAATTAATGGTACCCTGGGGTGCAGGTGTACCCCAATTAAAAAAATTCATAAAGAAAAGGATAATAAACTTTTATTAAAAATATCAACATGCATATGTTTTCATACATTAATTAAGTCTTTTTAAATCAAAACTTATCATTAATTAGGAACTGACAGACAATTTTGGCATATTTTGTTTTGGTGCTCGTTACAAATAAAAGTTTTATATGTGGCACATTGTGTGCGTGATTTTCGGTCCTTAGACCTTGGGCAAAATGAACATCTTCCTGATTTTGCATTAGATGAAGTTTCCACTGCTACTGGTCTCTTTTTTTTCAAAATGTCTCCAATACTCATTTGTAGGGACGTCGGCAAACTTCTGTATAGAAATCTTTCCTCCAGGTGAGGTTTGATTAGATCAAAGGCGAGGGTCTTCAGATATGTGCGCCTGTTTCTGAAAACTTGCTTATTGGAGACTGTTGAAGAATGCAGCAATATCATGGAATTAATTCCTACAATATTCAGAATTCCATAAAAGACACAAAGGCTCCAACGGCGAGTTTTGCGGGATACGTTGTATGTATGACAAAGCTGGTCAAAAGTATCGACGCCACCCTTTGTTAGGTTATAAAAACTAACGATTTCGGGCAAATTCACGTCCTTGTCTTTATCTGCCTGAAAATGCATGGTGGAAAGCATAAGGACGTTTTTCTTTTTTCCTTTGCTAAGCTTTGGAGGGACATATGAGAGCAGAGTGAGTTCATTATGAAAAGCAAACATTGATGTATTTAGAGCGCGTGCTTTGGTTTCAGTGAAATGACTTGGTATTTCAGTTTTGTTCTTTTTGAGGGTTCCAACTGTAGTAATTTTTTTTTCCAGCAGTTTTTGAGCGGCAGGTATTGAAGTAAACCAATTATCGTAAGTTATATTCCTGTTAGTATTATGAATTGAAGTTGACAGCTCAAGCGCATAATATTCTGCAACTGGTATTCCTTTAGGTGTCGAGTCTTTACCTGTATAAATGATGCTGTTTATCATGTAGTAGAATTTAGAATCACAAAACATTAATAGTTTGATTCCATATTTGTCAGGCTTTGACGGGATGTACATTCGAAATGGACACCTCCCTCTAAAACCTAGCAATTGCTCATCAATTGTAGTGCAGTCCGAAGGAGTATACAGGTTCTTTGAAGTTTGAACAACATGATCAAACAGTTCATTGATAGGGGCCAATTTGTTTTCCTCTCTTCTTTCCCGTCTTGTTAGGCGATCGTCAAAACGGAGACAATTTGTCAGAAATTCAAATCTTTTCTCGCTCATTGTCGACCGAAAATAACTTATTCCTGTATTTTTATCAAAGATTTCTTTTACGGTAAGATGATTTATCTTTAGCACACCCGCCAAATAGTATAATCCAAAGAGAGCTTTTAACTCTGTTATTGCGGTGTCCCGAACAAACGAAGGTCTGACACTCGAAGGAACAAAGTCATCATCTTCAGAGGATGTTGGTCTATCTGATTTATATTTTTGGCGTTGCACAGAAATCTCTTGGTTCGTATAAGATACAATTTTCTCCATAACTTCATCGGTAAAAAATAATTGCCAGCTTTCTAAAGCATTACTAATAAATTTAGCAGGACCTTTGTTACCTGGACTATGAAAGATGATGTTTCTCTGTGGCGTGCGTGACGATCGAGGATGAGATCCATACCACACAAATTTTTCGCTATTTTTCTGTTTTTTCTTGCCTTTACCACGCATAACCTCTGGGACACTAAGAACGGTAACCGGTGTGATAGTGGAGCGTAACTGCGAAGATTCTTCAACTTCTTCATCTGATTCAGACTCTACCACTTCAGGGTCATCCGATGTAGATACGCTCTCTTCCTCCAAGCGAAAATCTTCTATTATTTCATCCGGTTCGTCCTCCAGCTCATCGCCCAAAACAATACTTTCTTCATCTTCCGTCTCCAGTAGTATATTTTCAATTTCACTTTCATTTAGTTCACGCCGGGAAGCCATCTAAAAAAAAACAAAAATAAGCTAAGCTAAGCACAAAAAAATGTAAATAACTTAAAATAGCCAAGAAAACACTTTTTGAATACAAAAAAAACCGTAACATTACATAAAAACAACGTAGGTATACAATAACAAATTTATTTTTTCCAAAACAACTCAAAAAAACGTAAAAAACAACAAATTAAAAAAATAAACATTTTGTAAAATACTTACGTTGGTCGTATCCCGGGGTACTGCTGTACCCCACAAGCAACGCACCACGTATTGTCGCCAACAGGACCCCCGCCCGACTGACCTATCGGCGCGTCTCCCCGTCCCGCGTAAATACCCCGAGCCGCGAAACTCACAGTCAAATAGAAAAGAAGTTAAAGACGAATCATTTTTATTTTTTCGATTTGTACCCCAGGGTACGGTTCTAGGGTTAAGTATAGGTACGTTTTGGGAACTACATGCTCTATTATATGCTGGATTAAAGCACCAAGACACCAACATGCGGAAAAGCATCGCACCTGCGGAAAGACTAGCTATCACATTAAGGTAAGTGGAAATAATCACTAGCATAAAACTTCACAAAACACTATAATAAAATAATCTATTCTTTATTTATAATCACTACTTATAATTATTATAACTGCGTATTAAAGTCAGGCCTGTTTGTCTGTCTGTCTGTTACGCTTACACGCCTAGACCGCGCGCTGATAGTTCACCCCTGGGGCACAATTGCATTGTTTATTCTACTAGAGAATAGTTAGTTAACAAATAAAACACGCAGGTATTTGTATTTATTTATTGTGTGTTTATTATAATTTGGTATCACTCGTCATCATCACGGAACATGTCTTCGATAACAGAACTGTTGTCCATAGACAGGTCAGAATAATATGAATGAGTTGGAGAAGGCTGAATTATAGGTGAAGACGGGATAGATGTAGAAGCGTTTTGCGTAGAGTATGACATGTCAAGCACAGACTTGTCGGAATAATGTGAATGAAGTGGAGAAGGCTTGGCAGATGTAGAAGCTTTTTGTGTAGAGTGTATGTTGGCATTTCCTGAAGAATAACCATAATATTGTGCCGAATAGGTTTCATAATTTTGATTATTGATTCTTTATAAAACACCACAATGTATCTTCTATTATATATTTTTTTAATCATTTATTCAGAGTAATATAAACCTACCCTAAATATTGTACTTAATGCACGCACGCCACAACAACATCAACACTAACATTAACACTAACACATAATAATGTACGCATCTCTCTATCTCACTCAATCATACGAATAATAAGTGTCTTGCAAAAACCTACACGTACATAACAAACGTATTCAAATATGTGTCATAAGAATCAACACTACCTACACATTTAAGAGTATTTATTCTCTTTGTTGTAATCATGTTACCTACGCCTGTTTTTTCTATAACTGTGATTTAAATTTAATTACTGATTTATAGTTTACTGTTATCGTTAGCATTACCCAATGTATTAACTAAAGCTTTTCTGTTGCTAGGTAATTATAGGTATAACGTTGTATGATCTATCCATAAAAAGATAAACAAATAGGTAATTATATAGTAGTAGTAATTATATTATATAAGCTGTACACAGACTATGTATTTACAAGTAACATAATAATATTCAATTTGGCTTAAGTGTAAGTAACAATAGGCTAATAATAATAAACTGTAACTAAGCTGTGAATATAAATAAATAAATAAATAAATAAATAAATAAATAAATAAAATTTAAAGATCACCACAAATATTTATAAAACATATTCATTTTATTGGAAATATTTTAATGGGCAGATTTTTAATTCTCTATAGTTTATGTTAAGAATGATAGAATAAGCTATTTTCAATTTATTCTGGGACAACCATTGATGATTTTCAAACAATTATGCTTAATAATACACAAAATCATCATAACTCACATATCGGTCACTACGGTACATATGAGCCTTCCTAAATTCAACATTCTCAAATTAATTTCAAACTTTGCATATTTTTGGTACTGCGGATTGTGCTAAACTGTCAGTATCACTCGCACACAGACTGCGGCGAACTTCGGGAAGCCTATTTAGTTCCGTGTTTGTTGTTTTGTACTCTACATTACTCTACATAGAGACACTAGGTAGTTAGAGCTGTATTAAACAATGGTATACGCAACAATGACTGTATCGTGCACATTTTTGTGCTTACCTTTTAATTGTAGAAGTTTATTCTGGAGAATTCTATGTTTGGATTTATGATTCGTTTTCCCATTCTTTGTTGGGTGTCGACTTTTAACCGTAAATCAGTTTATAGTATTTAGAGATGTTTATGTGAATGTTGTACATACTACGAGTACTAAGCACCCTACTAAGCATTTAGGATCGAATTCTGCTGTTTTAGATTAGAACATCGATCGCTGGTTGTAATCAAACGCCCTGAATATAAAACAAAAATTTGTAAAAAATATGTTATCAATATGTGTAAGGCCTGGTACAGATGTACGATTCCCGAATTCCTACCAGATTAGGAAAGCTAGTCCGCCTTGCTGAACCTCTTGTATGTAAAGAAAGCCTTTATGTTTCCGAATCTGAATTTCTGTCCAAAAAAACTTAGGCTGATAGGAAAACTATAGGCTGATAGGCTAACCCGTTTTAACCCGTATATTAACCCGTATTTCCACTAATCTGCATTGGAGCAGCGTGGTGGCGTATGCTTTGGGATTTCCACAGCTGGGTGGACCCCAGCTCAGCAGTGAGCGATAAAAATGGTTGTAGGCATGCAGGCGTTCGGATTTTTTGCAACACCCCCTGGGTTAGTGGGGAAGGTCG
>DWBE01000014.1:0-14055 GCA_018230705.1 Spialia ferax
AACTCACATAACCTACAAAAGTCATTGGTGCGTGTCGGGATTTGAACTCGGGTCCTCTCAAGTGAGAAGCCTAATTCAAACCACTGGGCTATCACCGCACTATAAATAGTCCTTATAATATACTCAACTACAAATAGTTCAACAATAAATAGTACTTATATAGACGGGTATATGGAAAAGCCATAAGGCATGTCATGTCGCGCGTCGTTTTGCTTCCGCTGCTGTTGTATTCGCCTTGCCGTATCTCTGCCGCAACTGCTGTGCGTTTAAATGGAACAAACTGTTATTGTTTGCTTTCTAGAACGAGAGAAATAGCTCGCTGCGGTGTGAAAATGACTTTTACAATAGAGTCGGTAAACTAAAACTAGGTAAGTCTTGTATTTTTTTTAAATATTCTTGGAAATAAAAATAATTTTATTCTATTTCCCTCAGTTTCAGCACCCTATTCAGAGGCGACTCTATTCATTTTACTTTTAATAAGTAACCATCTAGAAGCATAATAGTTTAGTTTGGTTTCAAGACTTTGGCGAAGGATTGACAAAGTCTGATATCTCCTCGATTGATGTAATACTAGCTTTATGGCAGTTTAAATAAGGACATTAATTTTGTTGTGAAGTTTTATTTTGACTTACCTATACGTTTGAGAACAATGAGATTACTTTCAAGTAGATAAAAGCTTGCTCGTATTCCAAATAATTTTAATTCAAAATTTAAACTTCAATTTTTATTTCAACTTTAATTTTTACAAAATTGTAAATTCCTACAAGCGCTCCAACACCATTACACGTCAATGTCTACCTACTGTGTACAACGAATTCATGTTTTCATCATCCTGGAATGACATGGCATTCTCATTTCCTTTCACGTGAATCTATGCAATTCTGGTCGTTTTATGACTTTTCAATCGATGCACAGGCATTTGAGGACCAAATGTCCCGTGCAATGCGTTCTGATAATTATCTGGCTCTTCATTTCCGATATCGTGACACGTTGGAATTGCTGGTTCATGCATGCTACTCTTATATACCAAGATTTGTTATTATCCCTTAACACACGTGTAATAGGACTTCATGGAACGTTTAGACATTTATAATGAGAATATTTATTGGTACTGGTGAAATCAACAACGATTTATCATGCAGCGTTTCATTGTGCTTAGTCTTCCGTTGAAAAAGTTGTGAGCAGCGCCAGACAACCCTTGCAAATCATGTAAGAGTTACCCCCATAGCAATATGGATTCGAAATCATATTAATGGCAAAATGCAAGTGAAGCGTAGGATTTCCATTTCTCGATGGAAGTGAATTTTCTCAATGTCTGCTCGCTGGCAGATATTCAACGTTTAATATTCATGTCTAGTGCGCAGCTTTGCTTCTTCGGCCAGAAATTAGATATTCGTCTCTCAGCAGGAACTATGACATTAGCTTCTGAATATTAAAATATGGCTTCGATAAATGGCGAAAGCTCATTAACCGATGACAAATCGAGAGTAATTGTCCTTACGTTATTTGGATGTATTAGATTTGTTCGTGACCATCTCAGGACTCATGAGAAGAATCGTATCCACATAAAATACCTCATATGGATCTTCAGGTAAGTTCAGATAGTTCTGATTGAAGATAAACTTGAAGGCTTATGGATTGAAACGACTCCTTATGTGAATAACCTAGATCTCGTTATCAGAATGATATTTGATAGTACTATAAATAAACTGAAAGTACTTCTTCATAATTGAAACGTAAGCTTCCTTATTTCGAGAAGTCGGCACAATCGGGTTCTAAAGAGTGACGACAATGTTTCATGATTAAATACTTACCGTTAACCAAATATCAAACAATTTTCCATTGAAATTTAATAGGTCTTGGTCCTGCGTTCTTTGAATGCTTTTGATCCTTCACCGTTCGCAGAGTAATTACATCCTTTATTAAATTACTGTAAAATGATATATTTGTATCTTAAAAGAATAAGTTACCATTGAGATTGCGTGGACAGGGTGAATCTTTAAGGGGTAACAGGGTAAGATTAACACGATTATTTGATTTTACTGTTGATTGTACATAAGTTTTATTCTATAGATAATAAAAAATAATTTTATTCCTTAACCTAGTCTTAAATCTTTTGACAGTTTTGTTAGGTACTCAAAGTTTGACTAAATCTGGCAACTAATCGATGCCTCCAACAATCCGCACTGTAGGTAGCAATATCATCCCTTGATTGAAAATGTTTATACTTACAGCATAAAGACAGATACAGACGACAGTTACGACAATAAGAGTGTCGTATGTGCTATTCTTATCAGAATCACCTATAGAATCAACATGTGGCAAATGGGCGCCATTGGTTGTGAAGGAAGATTGATCGCAGCCAATAATAAGTTTCGCGTCACAATCATAGCAGCCTTGCCTACTCATCGGCTGTTCATCAATCTTGTATCTTGTGTTCGTTAATCGTAATACTTATTTTCTATTTTCACCGCTTTATCCTAATTTCGTACAGATATTTTTCTTACACTCGTTTATTTATTTTTTAATTTACTGAAATAATAACAAATTAAAAAAAAGCCACAAGTTAATTAATCTCGCCATACTTTCAGGGTATTACAGTTCACTTGTATGGCTTATATGTATGTTCGCTTGTATGTTACGCGTTCAGTAGATCTTTGATCCTTCATCGACCGAGACCCTATAAATTCAATATTCAGTTTATAAGGAATCTAACGAACGAAAAATCAAGAAATTGAAAAATTCCAAGTGACTGTTAAGTAAAAGAACATTTTAGAGTATTCAGCATTTGTGTCGCGGAAACAAAGAACAATCTCCTCTTTGAATTTAATAAAAAATCCAATTTGATCGGGACATTCCAGAAAATTGTACGTTATAATTTTTATTTTATTTACGAGCTATCCGACATCGACTACATAAATTTTTAATTTGATTTTGTTAGGTTTTTATAATTACAATAATTTTAAAGAAACCATTGCAATTCAATTTTGAACTTTTAATCCTAGATATAGTATACCTACATGCCTACAACCCTTTATATAGCCCACTGCTGAGCTGGGTCTGTCCCCACAACCGGGGAAGGTATGTATACCTACATATTGTATTGTTATAAATACGAATATATTATGATGATTGATAAAAAGTATGTTTCTGTGGAGCAACGCTGTTCTTTTTATTTATGACAGTTACAGATTTCTGAATGTGATGTTTCACATTCATGCTTAATTACCTTTTGCTCTTCATAATATTCTGAAACACAGATATTTATATTGGTATATATATTGGTACTAAGTGAATTGCTTTTTTGCGAACAAAAAAATCACTTTTCCGTTATTAATTTACGTTTAAAATAAACAGAGTGCTTCACTCGAATTTCACCTGTATTTAAACGCAGCCACTATGAATATTATTCCAATATTCGGTGAGGTACTTCGAAAGCACAAATTGAACACCAAAAAGGTACATGTGCATGTGCAGTTGATTCAGTTTATTTTCTGTAATGTGCGGTTTGGCTTACCGGTTTTTCGTGGAGTTTTTGGTTAAACGGCTATTTGAGTTGAATTTCGACATTACACCACAAAAATATTGCAATGAAATCTTGGGTGTAAAATATCTAACCGTAAAAAGTATGTAAGGTGATATAAATAATAAGCAGCAAATAGTGCAGTAATTATATAGCAGTGCAGTTCCGATAACACCTCCGTTAATAGTGAAGTCTTATACTAATGTAGCCAGCTCAAAATGAGTGCCCTCTATCAAATAGGTAGTGTTAGTTTTATGAAGACGACGAAGGTGAATGTACCAAGGACACCTAACTCTAGTTGGCAACAAATATGAAAGAAAAGTAAAGGTTCAGGATCCATGTGTCAGCCTTTTAGCATCCACTGCTGGACATAGGAGTCCCCTAGCTGATGTCACTCCGTTATCTTCCTCTTCAATCCGTTTTGTCAAAAGGCGACCAGTGCAACTTTTCACAAGGTTCAGGACTGCCTAAAACTCTTTATGGGCTATAAAGAGTTTTAGACTGCTGAGATGAGTCTCTTCCCACAACTAGGGAAGGCCTGGAGCATACCCACCATGCTCTTCCAATGCGGATTGGTGGACATACGGGTTAGTGGTCAACCAGTGATGGATGTTCTCAAACCGCCCATTGTTTTGATGAATGCCATCCATCCATCCATATCCATAACAACCGGGATCGAATGATGCGAAGCGCGCATGACATTTTCCACTAGCGGTCTCGCCCATCCAAGTACCGACGTTACTTAACCGTGCGATCGCTCACGATCCGCACGGCCAGCAGGGCAAAGTGGTTCAGGATATCTAATAAAAATTTCTAGAGTTACAAATTCAGAAATATATAAAAATTGTTCAAACTTATGAACTTTTACGAGTTTTACACACTTTTACTTCCAAATCTACAATGTACTTGTACATAAATATTAACATACCTACATTGTACCTTGTGCATTTAATTTTTGGATGAAACAAACACAGATGTTACAGCCATTGTTCCGAAGTACTCGTAGTTTAAGCTATTTTATTCAGTGTCGTATAAGAATAACACGCCGCTGCTCATACAAAATTAACTAGCTTGCTCGCCACAATTGTGTCGACTTACTAGAATTTTTAAAATGTTTTTTAACATCTTTTGTCTTTTTGTTTTTGATGTTGGCCTAGTGTTGACGTAGTGCTAAAAAAATATTTATTACAATTTCAACATAATTTCAAAATTATTATGTAAAAAACTAGCAGACCCGGCCTGCCCGGTCACGCGCTGTTGTTGCCTGAGGTTCTTGTTATATGTATTAAATTACATTGTGGTAAAACCATTCAATTGAGATGTAAGCTATCCTATCTTCAAAGTTGGATCACATTGCACAAGGCCCGAAAATCAAATATAAAATCGTTTCAGTTCTTTAGAAATCCATAACTGATAAAGAATGTGACACGTAATTTTTGCATATAAAGATATAAGCATGTTAAACTAAATGCACTAATTCGCAGAATATTGCACCTATTGCCACTATTAAAAGAATTCATTACATAATTTGATACCATACAAAGATTGATATTCATGCAAATCAACATAATATAGCGGCTAGAAAATGTGCTGAAGGCAATTTTATCTTCCTGGGGGCTGTTACTTTATGCGCAATAAAACGTCATGCACAGAAAATTATATGAAGTATGGCTGAAGATATAAGCATAATTTTGACTAGAGGTGCTCTTAATATTATAAAGAAGTGTAATCTATTCTACAGTTTTCCAACTCAACACAAAAGTTCTATAATGTCTAATCGTGTTGTTATTTTGTTTTGCAACAACATTTAAGACATGTAGGTCAAACGCGTAGTTAGATTTTGTGTTTAAATTATAAAAACAATATTATAAATTATTATCAATTATTTACTTATCAAGGAAAAAATGTTAACCCAAGAATTTTATTTTTGTATTGTCATAGGAAATAATTTATTTTATTTGTCCTTATTATCCAATAACCTTACTATGTATACAATAACCTAAAATTTTAAATTTTGTAATGCAAATTGTTTGATAGATGGGAAAGTATTAATAATTTGAATATTAAAGTTTGATAGTTGGGGAAAAATGTACTTACCATAATTTTATTGTAGTCTGTAGTCGGTATCTGTATGTCAGAGTTACCCGCCACAGTTGTGTTAGTAAATCCTAAACTATTAACAAACCTCTTACAGTGCAAGGTACGAAGTTCTTACTAGAGGACAAATTTAACTCGCCGGTTCCAGTACATATTGCGCAGTGGTTAGTACTTTTGTTTTAACTTAATACATCTGAAGGTGTACAGGGCTATGAATTTTGCTGCCATTACATAACTTTATGTCTCGGTAGGCAATGTCTTGTCATCAAGTTATCTTTCCATTCAAACGACTTTGAACGTAACACTCCATTTTTAATTTCATTTGCCATTATCATTCTTCACATATTATTCATTTTGTTACTTTTCAGTTGCAGGAATTATCTGTGTATTATATTTAATTCTAGAATAATAATTATTAGCCTATAATAATCAGCTATAGATAGATAGTGGATTATAATTGATAGGAAGCTATTTTTTTAATAAAAAAAATTGCCTCGTTCCAATTAAGAACCAAATTAAGAATTTTTGATTGCTGAAATCATTTTCATTTATTTACCTACAAGCTTAGAAGATCAAACGCGAAATCGGTTACATGATAACAATTTGTGCTCCGTGACGTGATCTTTAACTTGCAAAAATGCTGAAGGCGAAAACTTTGTTTCCAACTCACGTATTAAATTAGCCATTTGCGATTTTCTTTGTTGAATTCAATTACGACTCAACCTTTCGACGAATTATTCATAATTTCATGTAATTCAGTGACGTTTTACACTTCATTCAGACACTTTTTAGTTTTAGTGTAGTAAGGGGATAAGTTCGTCTTTTGCTGTCTTGAATATGAAAAAACAAAGTAAGTAATAATATAAATATTAGTAGTGGTATTAATTTAAGGAGATCAGATTTAATCTGATGGAAAAATCCTTTTATTGATTGCGTTTCTAGCTTACTATAATCTTGTATGTATCTACCTACCTTTAAGCGATTAGAATTTACAAAATCAGGATTGAAAACTACACTAGAGTTTATTTATATGCCTCATAGGTACATAATAATATCTAATTATAAGTTTTCTCTTTATTGCAATATTCTAATTATTGCTTGTTTTCATGTCGTTATTATCATCTCATACAAAATTCGATGAAAGCAGAGAATGTTTAATTAAGAGCAATTAAACTACAGCAGGTGTGGGTTACATGAAATGTATACGGATGTCGTTAGATGAAATGAGGAATCAAATGAAACATAATGATAATGAGAATGTACTGAAAGAGTTATCGCATAATGGTAAGAATCAACAGTCCTTATGAAATTTCTACATAGAACTAAGAGATAAACTAATAACATACAAAAAGCAGAAAGTTCAAATAATTAAAAACAGAAATTGTTAGATTAGATAGATTCATGATTCGGCAGCATCGTTATCCAGACACATTGCGTGGAAATAATAATTTTAAAAACATTAATTGTGGTTGTATAAATTAAGTTTATTAATTTTCCATAAAAATTAATATCGTTCTAAACATTTTTAACCATGAGATTCTAAAAAATATTTTTGTTCCTTTCAAAGGTTATTCCATGCACCGTTGTGTTTCTTCTCATCAACAAAACAAGGCGTTTTAGTCGGTTTCAATCTTACCAAGCTACTTTGCGCAGCGTAGATTATACTTCCGTCGCTCTCAATCGCTACCCCGTAAATATTCGGAATACTGGCGACTTTGTCTATCTTATCCTTTTCATTTATGTAATAAATGGCATCGGGCGTCGAAAAATAAATATTGCCGTTATTATCAGCAGTCAAAGCATTTAGATTGTACTCGCCTAAAAATAATACCTCCTCGTTTGATTTTACATACTTGAACAGGCCAGTTGAGTTAGAAAAATAGAAATCCTTATCTTTATTTAAGGCCACAAGCATTGCTCTGGTATCAGCTATCTCACGAACTCGTTCGATACCGCCATCTTTAAACAAATACACTTCTTCACTAGGATATCTCGAGTAATATAAGCCATCTTTGTAAAACATTTGCCAAATGTTGTGTTCGGTTCCATCTATGTGTTCTGCGGCTTTTGTGTCGAAATTAAATTTGTAAATCCCGTTGCCTCCACCAAGGTACACCGTGTGTTTCTTATCATCAACAGCGTTAGCAAAGCCACCGGAAATACCAGGTATATTGTTAAATTCGTTGGTTTTAAGATTAATGTATGCAGAAGAAAACATATCCCTGCTCTTGGAATCCGAATAGCTGAAGAATAACATATTTGTGTCATAATCGATAGCTAGTTGATAAGGGCTGTCCTTGTTGTCCAATAATGTCTCCTTTTCATGGTGTATGTTGTGTACTAACACGTCATCACATAACTCTTCTATGATTCGTCCATGAACGAGCGCAAGTAAAGCAAAACCGATTAGCAGCTTCATCTGAAACAGTAAATTTACAAATGTCTCTTTAAATGTTGAAGAATCTTAAAGGCTAAGTATAAATTATAAAAATTGATACATTATTAGTTATTTAACAATCATTATCTTGATTTCGAACCGCGCATAGCCTCTCCCCGAATATCTATATAAGTACCTGTAAAATACCTATAAAAATAATAACTACAATAACATAAATAACACTAAAATTTAATTAGTGAACAGTAAACAAAACGATTAATTTAAAAACTAAAGCAAGTTAGCAGAATAAGTCGAGGTGGAGGTCATTTTGATAAAAGTATTCCGTATTTACAAGTATTATAAACAATATTATTTCATACAGATATACCTACTATCTTCTACTAATAATATTCTTTGATATTTAATAACAAATTTTTCAAAGAATTGAGTAGACTTCGCATATTTCATTCCATATTTAGGAACCTATATGTTTTGCAACTGCATACATTTATAAATCACTTGTGCTATTATTAATTTTACAATTTCATATTTAATTTAACAAAAAATTATCGTGAATTATTTCTTAAAAGTGTATTAGGTTGATTTGAACTCAATTTATAGATTATAATCCTATCGGCCATCCGTTATGTTGTTTTATGTATGAATAAGAAAAAAATCTAAATCGAAATAACTACATTAAAATAAGTAAATCAAATTGATCACTTACTTCACACTTAATAAACAAGTAAAGACGAGCAAGTACACTGGAATACTAATAATTCAACGCCAATATCAGAATATAAACATATTATTATGACCAAGACACACAGAGGTTATGCTGTGTTATCTACTTTATAAGTATCTATGTATTAATACTTTATTAGTTGATGTTTTTTCCTTAGTAGGTGCAGTTGCTGGAAACGTAATGTTTTTTATTTAAGTTACGCAAAGAGTTAGGCAAGCATAGAATTACCAAATTTCTCAAAGATTTGCACTGTGTAACTGTAATTTAAGTTACACAATGAGAAGAAGAAGTAAAGAGAAGACATTTTTATCTATAAGCATAGTCTTTATTCAAGCACGCATAGATTCGTTGGGAATGCGGATCGCGAGCAATCTCACGGCTAAGCAACATCAGGTGCGGTCGGTACTCGGATGAGTGAGACCACTAGTGGCAAATCTCATGCACGCTTCCGTGCTTCGGAGGAGACGTCAAGCCGTCGGTCCCGGCTGTTATTGACGGGTAACAGTCGTAAAACCTACTCGTGCGCCCTTTGTGCGGTTTGAAAATATCTGTTGAATCCACATTGGAGCAGCGTGCTGATTGGTAGTTCAGTAATGGAAATGGAAAGCATGGTCTTTACTAGAGAAAAAAAAAATTAATATCTTCATTAACATCATAACATGTGCTTTCCATCCGAATGTTCTTGCAGGAAGGTCTATAACTAAGATACTTTCTTTAAGATACAACGATTGGTAAAGTGAAGGAATGCAAAAGGAGTTCATGTCCCGAGTATTGTATTTTTCCAGCTGATTTAGTATTATGAAGTTCCCTTATAATAGCGGCAGTGGAAGAAGTCTGCCTAACGGTTAACACTCTATTCTTCCACCGTAAACTTTACAATATTCATATTCTCCTGAAATAGCCTTATATTCTTTCGTACTTAAGACAGCCTGACTAGCTAATTCTTCAAATCATCATCCTCCTAGGATTAATGTCATTGACCTCATTTGTCATATAGTATTCGTATGCCTACGTTTAGACCTAGCTCAAAGTATAACCAGCGTTTCGATCCAAAATATGTAATTGTACCTCCATCCATTCAAATTTAAAAAATGACAGAATTTAATTTGAAAGTTACATCCAGCATCTTCATGGTTGGTTAAATTAAAAAAATACATCAGACTTGTATCTACATATACCTTGAATAAATAAAATAAAATGAGCATCCGAGTTTAACGAAGCAACGTAAAGGCTTGAATCAGTGATGGAATTTGCTTAAAAAGGTTCAACGAACTAGGAGGTTCATTATGAGAGCCCGCCTTTGCTATTAAACTGGCGAATATTGGATAAAGCTACGAAAACGACTGAAGCAAATGACAACAAAATAAACTCAATAAAAAAATTGCCTTCCTTACAATAAAGTTATTAAAAGCTTTTATGACAAATTCATCAATTAGCAGCAAAGATTATAAAATAATAACAATAATACTTGGTTTTAATAAAATTAATACAAACTGCATAATCATGTTCATAGTCATTTTTAAATTATTTTCCTTAAATATATTTTATAACAATACTTTAATTTTGTGAAAAGATTTTACTATCATGGTGGATAACAAATTTGAAAAAAAAAAACACAAAATGGGACTTTCTGGGAACGATGTATTCAACTGTTGTATTCAACTCATAATCAAGTGTTTGTTTCTCTTAATTATTACTATAACGAATATAAAAAATTCTATGCATGCACATTGTCAGCATAGAATTTTTTTACGATAAGATAATTTAATCAGTTCTCAGTACCAACGTGAATTCCGCTTTAGTAATAAAATGTATTTTGGAATAACTTATGCATGTACAAAGGTAAAGTGAGCAGTTGAGCAATCGGCATAACAATATAGGCTTCGCTCGAGATTCTTACCTGTACTATATATGAAATGAAATGATGTTCTTCATTCATCATAAGATATTAACTTGATGAACGTCAAGTAATATAAATAAGCAAAAATATTAACCCATAACTCATCTTCATACATCAAGTTTACACTAACATTGCAGTTGCATGAGTTGAAATATTCCGCTGAAACACTTTAATAAAAATCACTCGAAAGCTAAAATAAAAAAATTATAACTAATTAGGTTTTATAATTGTTTTAAAAATGCTCAATTAATGAGGAAAATAAAACAAAAAAACAGAAACGAAACGTAGACTTGACGCGACGGAGAAAAAGTTTCCTTTTATAAGTTAAAACCTTTTCATTAGTCAGCCATTCAAAACGGGTCTCGAATAATGACTACGTGAGTGGAATACTCGTTAATAATCGTCAAACGATATTGGCAGAACGAGTTGCGACTTCCAGATGATTTCACTGAAAGCACAGCTTGCAGCCAGTTCGAGATTTTCCTGATATTTTCAAAGGAAAGTGAAGTAGCTTCCCTGTATGAAACATGTGAAACAGAGTCGGATTGTATCCGAATGTATGGATTAGCTTGCTACGTTCTACATATTCTGCCTATGGTTTGCGATTCTGTGCACAAATCTGTAAATCCTTTGTCTTTGTAAGCGACCCTTTTAAAACCTTTGTAAAGACCCACGTCTTTGATAACTTGGACATTTTATGTCAGATTTCTAGAAGGCACATCTATTTCTATTTTTTGAACTTACAGATTTTTCTTATACGGATATTGTGTTATGAATTAAAGTAGACATTATATTGACGTAGGTACTCCAATTCTATAAATTTCTAAATGGAGAAATTAGTCTGTCAAACTAGCTGACCCGCTCAACTTCGTCTGAGAAAACAAGAATCATTGGTATAATATGTATACCGAAGGCATGTTGCCACCACAAAAATGTCATTGTAAATAAAAGGGAACATTTTTGTTAAATGTTATTTTTGCGATTTTTGTCAATGTTGCGATCAATTTTCTTAATTTTGCCGTTCATAAAAACACTCTCCTGACATAATGAACACAAATAATGAAGAATCAGTGAAATTGTTCCAACCGTTCACTCGTGATGCGATGATCACGCGAAATTGCGATTCATTTGTATATATTCCTAGATGAATGATGAAACATTATCGTTGCATGAATAATTTTATTAAGATTAATTTGATTTGACGTGAAAATTATTTGTCGATAATTGATATTTAAAATAGCCTTACAATAACGGTTAACGAAAGCTACTAAAAAGTAGTACAAATCATAGGCTGAGACTAGAATTTTAAAATCGTTATTGGCAAATAGAGGGTTAATAGAAACCCTCGAAAACAGGGAAAACCACAAAACCGAAATGTCATTTCTAAAGCGTACCCACATTACGTCGGGCAACTTTCTTGAATAATTAAACGTTTTACAGAAATTTTCCTCTACTCCTCGAAGTTGTTACCACATTTTATTGTCTCGTAGTCATATAAACGGTCTTACGACATATGGACTGTAAGTATGAAAATATTTTACATACGTAATATTTTCTTTCCTTGTTTTTCAATTTCAGTTTATGCCCTAGGGACAGTGAATGCAGACAAGACAAATGTAACGTACTGTAAAATACAGCTTGTGTATTGTTTTGTCAGTGGAGTTTATGATTTTGTCGGGTATTTCTTTAGTCATTTTACAGTGTGTAGTTTATTTTTTAAAGAATAATTTTTAGGTGCGATGCGTGATTTAGCATACAAGTTTAAAGGAATGAGATTTAGGAGGCACCGTCTCTATCATCTGAGGTTAATAACGAAATTGAAATTAAAATTGTATCCTCTATATGCATATAAGTAAAACATAATAATTACAGTTACAGTACGTTAGTATAAAAACAAATAACATGTGTGCCTTTAGGGTGAGCCCTAAAGACATACATTTTCTCCGTTCTGTGTTCGTGGGTAAAAATTGATTATCAGAAAAAAATAAAGCTACCGTCAAACCAAAAAATTATGTGGTCAGGAATTAATTTTGTAGTCTTTCTCCAATTATGGTATTGAACGATTATTTTTTCATTACAAATAATAATGTTAATATAATTTTATACACTTTGTCGTATGGAAAAAGTTGCAGATAATAGAAACCCTCTAGGTAATAATCCAGTAATCGAATACATTAAATGATAATATTATTATGGTTTTAAACTTTTTATGTTTAAGCTTCTGACTCCTGTTTATTACTAAAAGCCCATAAAAGCTTTTAGGCATCGTATACAAGCTTCGATTCAGCCATTTCCGTTAAGGTAGTCAATATTAATGACATACCCAGAGTACGTTTTCATCAAAATTCATTTAACCACCTTGATGACAGTAAAAATTTATACCGTGGAAAGCGTAAATATTTTATTACTGCTGGTAAATACAGTTGCCAATTTAGGGACATGTAAAATGTAACTAACGTGTGAATTTAGCTTGGCTCCGCAAAGTTGTACTTTGATTTGAGTAGCTTCTATTCAATATTTTAATATTATTTTGGTATTTTGATAGTAAATAAATATGGAATAAGAATAAATTAAAGTTAAAACAAGGTCTGTATTAAACCGTTATCATTTAGACTCTAGAGTTAAAATACCTGTTTATAGTTACGAAAGTATAGTTTAAGAGGTTGATCAAGGAATCCTAGGAGGTACTATGCTTATACTTACTGCCTTATTACCTACTGTAAAGCAGGTTTTGTATTTCTTGGGATGTGCTTAGGCGAAAATTACTATCTGAGCCTCACATCTGAGAAATAAGTAGGAGCAATGCAAACATTGTTAGATGGCTAGGTAATATGAAGTTGAGATTTATTTAATGAAAATTGTAACTTTCTGGTATAGGTTTATTGTTAGGAGCCTGCTTTAAGGTAAAACGTTTAAATGACTAAGTAGGTATTTTATCTACATTATTATCCTCAATAATCTATTTTAATATCTACATATTGTATACAAATATTATTTAGTATTTTCGTACACTTTGCTATCCAGGATGTCATGCGTGGGTGATGTACGAACTAATTAAGTCATGTTTGCTAATAATGATGGATACGTTGTTATTCTCGTCAATATTTCTGTACAGAAATTTTTGATTATAATAATAGCTTTCCTGTAAGTTATAACGCCTATTATAATCTATTTATAAATAAAACAAGGTCGGCCAAAAAACAGCTGAAATCCCAGAAAAACTTAAGACTTTGACCTATAAGTACGTGTAGAACCCTTTTCATTAAATATTTTGTTGGGTAGATAACATTCCTCAACAGTAGTTTAAAAACTTAAACGCTTCGATAAATCTTGGAGGGAGATTAGTCAAAAACCATTGTTCAAGTTCATTGCTCAGTCAGTTTTATCTAAGAAGAAATTTGATTAGTTTCGCA
>DWBE01000015.1:0-13934 GCA_018230705.1 Spialia ferax
TACTGACAATATTGATGTTAAAAATCACGCGGCTCATGTAAATTGTCGACGCAGCGATGTACGAGTTGGCTCGTACATGCTCCCACACCGAAAAAGATGAAGGGTTAATATAATGAGGTGCTACAAGATGATAAAACAATTTTCCTAATCTACGCTTGTTAGTAGATGGAAACATAAAGTATGATATTTAGCCTATAAGGAACTAAATCTAGCACTATTGTCACCGACAACGTAAACCGCGCGAAAACTAGGCGACGTACGCTTATTAACGTTTTTATGATTGCGCCGCGAATCACTTACACCACACTGATTACTTACACCGCACTGATCACTTACACTGCACTGATCACTTACACTACACTTTGTCACTTTGTTTCTGTCGTGTCGAGAGGAGCTAGCCTGCAAATCTGCGGCTGCAGCCTCCCCTACAACCGGCGCCCCCGCTGTCAGTGAATGCTTCCTCCGGAAGTGCCTTCCCAACCAAATTAAAGCTGCCACGGTGATCACCCCGACAAGGATATACAGCACTGTGTAATGATGAATGTCATGATAGCTGATGTGTTGATCATCATACAGAGGCACAGCTTGCTTCATCTCATTTATCTGGCTTTGGATATCACTTAACATTTTCAAGGGTTGACTGATGTTTTGTTCGGCGTTATTAGGTGTGGGTATGGATATGTTAATAAGATGATTAATAGGCGATAGTTTAGGTACTTCAAGATCGGCCTTGATGTGTAGATTACTCGTGTCTTCCTTATGAGTGAAAACGGTGAAGTCTTTGAACTTAATTATGCAGCCTTCACTAGAAGTGAATATGCCGGCGTTTGATAAATAAAGCGAAGTAACTTGATCTTCGCAAAGTAGTTTAATGGGACATTGGTGACAACAATAATAAAAATAAGTATTGACTTGATGCAATTCAATCCACTTTTCTTTGCACTGTTCTTGATACACGGTGCAGTTGTTCGATGCTATGTCCTTTTCACAAAAACTTGTGTCGTCTTTAATGTGATAAACTGGTGACTTAGTCGAACATAAAATAGTACTAGCATCTTGCTTTAGGCACAATTTTAGGGCATCTTCGGACATTGGCAACAGAACGTCTTTCTTTATGCTGACGGCTAGGTAACTCGATACGGGCCTAATACTTATCATATGGTCTATATGTAATTGAGGAATGGGAATGACGCGAAAAACTTCAAACGTATCGCGGTGAACTAGAGGTATTTTCGTTTCAAAAATAAGATAATTTTTGGAAACTCTTGCTCGTACCTTCAAGAGATGATAGAATTCTGGTAAAGCTTGGCTGCCAATAGGTACTATTAAATCCTTTGAGATCTTCCCAGCAATGATACTTAGCTCACGTTGAAGTTGGTCAGGTGTAAGAAGATGAAGACTCAACTGACCATTGTAGATGTTGGTTAGCGTATCCAGTATAGTGTCTTGCATGTAACGGAGTTGTTGCAGTAGGTTGCTTGCTATAACCGTTGAAAGAGTAAAGTCACTTATTACTGTGCTTTCTACATATTGTAGTTTTAATTCTCTTACTACATTTTCCAAACTATATAGTCGGTTCGTTATAAGTTTATGCTGTTTTTCCATGACAAGTTCGGTGCGCTTGAGCAAATTAAATTCCGCTTCGACTATTGATGTCTGGTTTTTCCACAGAAGAGCTAGATGTTCTTGATTATTCTTAATAAGCTGTATATCATGTTCATATTTTTCAGCGAAATTACTGTCAAGAATTCCAAATAAACTATTAGCAATTGAGCCTATCCCATTAATAAGACCGCGTCGCGTGCGCGACTTTTGATTATTTAGCATTACATTATTATAATGCTGTAATTGATCGTTGCCGTGTACTAGCTGTAACATAATCGCGTCGCAATGTGAGAGGGTCTTTATCTGGTTACAAATGTTTTGTAAATATTCTATGTTTTTATTTAGCGCTGACGATCCTTCCCAGTAGGGTTTCATATCATGGTAGACAACTAGGCGCCACTCGTCTCTAATTACGTTCATGTCTGTTACTTTATCGAAATGCAAACGTTGATTGCTTCCGAATGATGTAACTTTGTATGAACCTTCTGTACTTGCAATAAAGGTGAAAATGAACATTACGAGTGAGAGAACCAATTTAGGAAAATTATAAGATATCTTCTTCCTACGAGAAACATAACAAGCTTGCTGATGCTTGATGGCAACTTGATTTTGTATGTTTTGGGGTTGACTTGGATCTTTGTCTCTTTGTTGTACAGGTAGTAATGATAATTTGACAATAGGACGTTTGAGGACACCGTTCTTGGTTTTTAACGTGACAACTCTTACGTGGCCGTCACTCCCAGGGTGAAGTGCTATCACACGGCCAAGTGGCCACCTCCCAGCAGGCAGATTCGCATCTTGAATCAGGACTATATCGTTAATTTTGATATTGGCTTGCGGTTGTGTCCACTTACTTCGAGCTGTTAGAAGCGTAAGATATTCTGCTTGCCATCTTTTCCATATATGTTCAAATATTTTTTGGGTAAGATGCCAACGAGTACGTAAATCTGTTTCCGTATCAAAGAATGCTAAGTTTGGTCCGCTGGTAAGGAAGTGTGCTGGTGTCAGACAGTCCAAATCGTCAGGGTCTTCAGTCAAGGAGCATAACGGTCGTTGGTTTATGCATGCTTCCAGTTGTGAGAGTACAGTACTATATTCTTCAAAGGTAAGTATCTGCTCTCCTATCACTCTTTTCAAGTGATATTTCAAACTCTTAACTGAAGCCTCCCATAGGCCTCCCGCTGATGGCCAGGATGGGGCGTTAAAATGCCACTCAATTCCTAAATCTGTGACTTCCGCCATAAACTGTTCGTCGAAATTTTTGATGATTTCCTCGTACTCTTGCTGTAGTACTTTGTTTGCGCCCACAAATGTTTTGCCTTGATCGCTGTACATGTGTTTGGGAACTCCTCGTCTGGCTGACATTCTACGGAGGGCGGCTAGAAAACCTGATGTGGTCAAGTCTGAGACCAACTCGAAGTGTACGGCCTTGGTTACCATACAAACGAATACAGCCACGTAGCCCTTATAGGTCTTGATGCCTCGTCCTTTGCTGGACTTCACAACTACATGTCCTGTATAGTCTACACCTGTGTGGTAGAATGGTCTCGATGGGTTTACTCTTGATTCTGGTAAATCGCCCATCAACTGATAATGACGACTTGGACCATGTTTTCTGCATTTAACGCATTGATGAATGCGTTTCTTGGTAGTTTTGATTCCACCAACCAGCCAATATTTTTGACGCATAAAGGCTGATGTAAGCTTCGCTCCTCCATGATACGTGAGCTGATGACATTGGTCAATAATTAGCTCCGACAACCGACTATGTTTTGGGATAATAATGGGATGTTTCATATCCATATTAATGTGAGCGTTTTTTAGACGTCCGCCTACTCTCAATATTTGATCCTGGTCTAGAAAAGGATTTAGCATACGAATCTTGCTTTTTGTTGAAATAGCATTACCTTTTCTCAGTGCTTCAATCTCTTCAGCAAAATACTCTTGTTGTTCCTGCTTAATTATTTTGTTTGTCGCTTTTTGTATTTCGCTTAACGTTAAGTAGGCTTTTCTTTCTTGTGTTTTTGGTGTAAGTCTGTACACCCATGCTAAAATTCTCGTCACCTTGCTTAGTGAGCTATACTTGCTTAATAATTCTTTAATAATGCTCGAATGTTGGATCGCAACAGCAACGACTTGTTTAGGTTTCTTCACTTCTTGGTCAGTGACGTATGCTTGTTTACATTCTTGATTTTTCGGCTCAAATGATTGTAACCATTTTGGTCCGTTCCACCACAAATCATGATCTCGTAACTGGGATGCTGTCATTCCACGGCTGGCGCAGTCTGCGGGATTTTCTTCAGACTTAACGTATCTCCAACAGTCAGGTGGAGATATTTTTATGATCTCTTTGACTCTATTAGCTACAAATGGCTTCCAGCGTTCAGGACTACCATTTATCCATCCTAATACAACCATCGAATCCGTCCAGCAATACTCATTGATTTCATAGCTGACTAGGCATTCTTTGATTTTAGCTAGTAGCTTGGTGAGTAAAAGAGCTCCACATAATTCTAGCTTTGGCAAGGTGAACGTTTTGCTAATTGGTACCAATCTAGTTTTGCCAGCGATCATGATTACAGATGTGTGACCTCTCACCGTCGTTTTACAATAAACAACGCAAGCGTAAGCTTTCGTGGATGCATCGGAGAAACCATGAAGCTCAATCACACTATGTTCAGTTGTTCCTAACCATCGTGGTAATTTAAATTGTTTAATATTTTCTATGTCTGCTTTCATATTAATCCATTCCCTGTGCATACTTTCCGGTAAAGTATCATCCCATTGAAGTTTTAATTGCCAAACTTGTTGAAATAAAATCTTAATTTTTGTTGAAATTGGAGACAACCAGCCGAGTGGATCGAAAAGCTTCGAAATATCAGAAAGAAGCGTCCGTTTCGTAGGAGGTTTCTCTGAAAATTCCATCTTTGATGAAAAGCTAAATATGTCTTGCTGTGGATTCCAACTTAGGCCTAACGTTTTCTGGGTTTCCGCCTGTTTAAAATCATAGTCAGATTGCTCTTGAGTACAGTCAAATAACTCTGATAGACTCTTTATATTTGACTTCCACTTTCTCAAATTAAATCCACCAGATTTCAAAAGTTTCATGAGGTCCTGAATGAGATTCTTTGCTGACTCAATTGTATGGCTTCCATGAACAAGGTCGTCCATGAAGAACGCAGTTTCTACGACCTGGGGAGCAGAACTGTTTGGGTAATTCTGTTTTTCATCATTAGCTAACCTTCTGAGTGTCATCATTGCAAGGAATGGCGCGGCCTTGGTGCCGTACGTAACTGTTGTTAGCTGAAATTCCCGCAAGATATCTAATGGTGACTCCCTCCATACAATCTTTTGATATTTTTGGTCATCTGGATGTAACCAAACCTGGCGAAACATTTTTTCTATATCGGCGGTAAAGCCGTATTGATATTGTCTCCACTTGATAAGTAGGTTCTGAAGATCCTGCTGCAAATTCGGTCCTCTTTCCATTAAATCATTTAAACTGGCCCCAGATTTTGTTTTTGCCGATGCATTAAAAACTACACGTAACTTCGTAGTAAGCGAATCCTCGCGTAATACACAATGGTGAGGTAGGTAATAGCCACGTGTCGTATTACCGTCAGCTGGCTTCATATGACGTAATAACAAATATTCGTTTATGAACAGTTTGTATTCTCTAGCGACCTGGGTTTGCTTGGCGAATTTTTTCTCAAGCTGCTTAAATTGAGCAAGGGCCTTATCTTTTGACGATCCCAAATCTTGCTCGATGTTTGATTTGAGAGGTAATCTAACTTCGTACTTTCCATCTGGTTGACGAACAGTTGTGTCATTATAAAATTCTACAACACGTTGATCCACTGACGAAATAGCTGAACGCTCCGAAATATCTTCAATATGCCAAAATTGCTGTATTTCATCAATGTTATTTAAAGTCACGTTGCATTGTAACGTGCGTTCTACATTACCGCTTAAAATCCAACCTAAGCGTGTTTTCTGTGCAATAGGTAAATTAGGTCCCGCTCTAAACATTCCGTCCAATAAAATACTACTGTAAATATCAGCCCCAAGTAAAAGATCGACTGGGCTAGATACGTTAAAATTCGGGTCTGCTAGAGTAATATTGTCCAGTAATGGCCAAATTGGTTTTTTAAATGTGTTACTAGGCAAATTCTTCAACAAAGTTTTCATGATGAACGCATCGGTTTCAAAAGAGAAGTCTTCATGATAAGACTGACACTTGATGGTCATAACTCCCTTGCAGTTACTCTCTTTGTCTCCGATTCCTGATATGATGCCACGACATTTCCTTCTTGGCAGACCTAAGACCTGTGCGGCCTTTTCTGATATTAGGGAAGTCTGAGATCCTTGATCTAAGAGAGTACGGATGCTGTGATAAGAACCATCATAAGCTTGCACCTTAATAATTGCTGTTGCTAATAAAATTTCCGGTGCTTGACCCTGCAGTGACACGTGCGTGTTACCGTGCTCCGGCTCGGGTTTCAAATTAATATTATTGCTGTTAGAGCGTGCGTCATTTGATGTTGATGTCAATGGCTTATTGTTAAATAGATCATGCAAGATTGTATTATGACTTTCGTTGCATTCGCGACAACGTTTTTCCGAAATACAGGTTTTACCGTGATGATCTCTAAGACAATTTTTGCATATCTTCTTTTCAATAATTAATTTACTTTTTAAGTACATTGGCATTTCTAAAAATTTATTGCACTGATACAATTTATGTTCATTGTTGTTGCATACAGGACACAATTTTGATGATTTGTTGTTTTGACCAATTGTAGGTTGCGCAATTTTCTTATTTGAAACGTATGAGTTTTTGTAATAAGAAGGTTTTTTGTTATGTCGTTTATAAAAGTTATTTGTGTTATTTTCACTGGAATAATCTAGACTAGACTTCGCCGGCGGATTCTCTTGCTTTTTGCGAGAAGTTTCTAATGCCGTGAATTTATTTTCTAAAAATTCCAAAAATTCGCTGAGGATTGGCAGCTCTTTAGGATGTTTCAGGGAAGTCACATATTCATTGTAGGTACCTGCGTCCAATTTCTGGCTTAAAATATGCACGAGTAAAGGGTCCCAGCTACTAATGTCCACACCTAAATTTTTTATTGCATTCAGTGACTCCAATGATGTGTCATGGATCCTCTTGATATGTCCATACGACGTTTGTTGAGATACTGGCATGTTCAGAATTATATTGACATGAGAAGAAAAAATTAGTTTTTTGTTGTTATACCTGTTGTTGAGGATATCCCAACACGTAGCGTAGTTATTAGAGCTTATTTGGAGATGCTGCACAAGTCTTTCCGCTTCACCTTTAAGCTTACCCTTCAGAAACTGCATTTTCTGCGCACCCGATAGAGATGAGTTGTTATGAATCATCTCCGTGAACAGATCCTTGAAGGACGTCCAGGCTTGATAATTTCCGCTGAATGTAGGTAGATCCATTTGAGGTGTAGATTTCTCACGATGACAGGCTGACCACATCTTTTTGTTAATAGATTTCTTGATATTTTCAAAAACCCGTTCGTAATGATAAAATGTATTATCGTATTCCTCATTTCTACCCTCTAGTTCACTATCTATTTCTAAATGCAATTTATCTATTGCTGACCAACGCGAATTAAGCGTTTGTAACAAGTCGTCAAATTCCCATTTTTCAGTAACCTGATCTAAATCCAGGCCTGTTACCTTTCTCTCCAATGCCCTAAAGTTGCTTGCTTGCTTTCTCAGCAACTCATCGGTTCTGCTGTTGACGCCCTGTACCCTGAAGGTTGCCTGCATAGTAGCAGTGTCCTCGCTCGACTTACCTTCGTGCGAAGTACCCGGTCTTGGTGCCGGCAGCTCCGCCCCTGCGGGTTCATGTGGCTCCGATCTACCCAACGGAGTAGCGGGCCGAAGTATTGGCGTAGACGGTTTCAATTCCCGTACCTGATAATTTTGAATAGCTGACCTGATGTTTTCATACCGCTCCTTTACTTGCTCGAACTGTTTGAGCGTAAAGTAGTCGCTAGACTTAATACCATACCCACACAAATTAACGTGATTGTTTTGAAACTCCTGCCAGTATTTGTCCAGGGTCTCCAATCTACGTCTAATATAATCACCGGTCTTACGTTCCGGCCCATCCTTCTTAAAATTGGTGTATAGCTGTTCAATGGCTACCACCAGCTGTTGTTGAATAGCTAATAAATCTTCCATCTTGGTTAATTAGAATGTAAAAATGGAAAGATCTTACTTGTGCTTGGAGCTGTAAGCCTCGTTTGCTCACTCAGACCGCGTGGTGCGTCCAAAGTCCAAGCTCCTACAGTCTTGATCCGTAGGCAGATGATTCACCTCACGCTGACACGTGTACTGGTTAAACGTGCACTCGCGAGATCCTTTTATCGAAGGACCAAAAAAGATGTTGGGGTCGAATCCAAACACCTTTATTATATTTAGACTTATTTATTCACTGATTACTGATGTAAATCAGTTTAAATCTAAATGAATTAATGCTCGTGGTGATGAGCATGAGCACGCGCGATTGCTTTGCCACTTTCGATCACGTACTGACAATATTGATGTTAAAAATCACGCGGCTCATGTAAATTGTCGACGCAGCGATGTACGAGTTGGCTCGTACAATATCATTAAAAATTAAAGCACACACTGTTTATTTGTTTTTAGATTTCAAGATTTTCAAACCATAAAAAATGAATATGGAAGTCATCGTAGCACTACAAGGAAATATCTTTATCTAGATATTATAGAAAAAAAAACTAAAAATTGGTGTAACTACCACCATTTTGTAACCGCCTCGATAATGTCACGAACTATACGACACTTCGTTCCAAGAAATCGAGTTCCTAGTAGTGGAAGCGAAGAAGTCGAACCTGGAGCCGAAGCCGACGGCGCTGATCTTCTTAGAGGCCTAACATCTACTGTCCCTCCCCGCCAGCGAGCCGCCGGCCGCGCTGGGCGCCGCGACTCCGGCGCTCGACCTCACCGCGCGCACCACGGAATAGCCAACTCCAACCTGCGCTGCCATATGCTCTTCTGAACGGATACCGACTGTTCAAGTACGTGCCTGTTTTGTTCCCCTTGAAGTCTCGCTAGTTCGAAATCGAAATTCGAACTACTGGGAAAAGTTACTCCCACTTTCAACGATCGAACAAATGGATCGAACTAGTGGGAGCCGTCGTGTTTTTGTGTTTATCGGACGTCCTTGTTAAGTTTTTGTTGCTTTTCTTGATTTTATTGGTACACGTTTCTATACGTCGGATTTACTCGCAGACTTAAGACGAGCGTCGCGAAATTTTATCTACTTACACAGTTAATAAGTACGAGGATATCTGCCGCGGTGTTTAACCGTCGACTATCATTATACGCGACGGTAAAATATGGTTGTAGATAAATAAAATTTAACCTAAGATATTTTGATCGTTCTTAATACTTGGACGTCTATTTTCGCTTTTCGGACAACTTTTAGTAAAAAATATTTTTTGCTATTTAATTCGCTATTTATGAATTATTTTCCTTTAATAAATTCAGATGGATTAAGTATTTGTACCTATATTTATGAGTAATTATGAAACAGGCACTACTAAAACAATCGGTTGTACGTTCGCTCTACAAGGAAATCTTAAGATCTAACGGATGACCAATATCTTGAACTTTTTACCAGACGTTGCAACGGACTGATATGAGAAGCGAGTAATGTATACCTAAGTCACGCAGGTGAAACTAGTAGGCTATACGAGATAAATGGCACAAGGGAGGCAACTTAATTTTTGTACAATTTAATGAATTAATCTGAAATTGTAAAGTTTTGTATGAAACACACTGCCCAGGGGATTCAATAATAAGTGTACGATTGGAAACTTAACGACATAATGTCCTAACAGCATTGACCCTACGGGTACAATCTATCTGTCAAAATTTTTGAAATAATTTTCTAGAAAAGTAGTATTACGAAAGAACCAGTAGTTGGTGACTGATTTTTTAAGAAAATCTAAATTCATCCAATTGTAAAATTAGGAAAATTCAAATTCACATTTAAAAAATTATATTACTGTGAATCACCATGAGTAAAGTTTGAAGGTAGCTTCAGTCAAAGCAAGTAATTAATAGACCTAGATTTTTTTAAAGAAAAAATTAAGGCAACAAAACAACATAGATCTTACGATGTTTTAGAATCGTGCTATTACATACTTGAATAAAATTTATAAACTAAAAATAGATTGGCATTGGTGCTACGAAAAGAACTCGTAAATTCATTTATTGAAGGAACGTTTGACTTGAGTCGTGTTCACGTAAGTAGTTATCACTAGAGAATCGAATAGAGCTTCCTTGGCGCGAAACATTGCATTTCATGAATGGGTTTAAGAATAGTTCACACGCGGTCGTCATCCATGTGCCATTATTGCGCCGACATTGGTCGAATGCTGGGTGCAAAGTGCCAGAGTACGCTCCGCACTTGTTCGCTGTTCACTGCGCACTGCTCAGTACACTGCACACATAACTTAGGTACCTAACAGGTAACTGACGTGCTATGCTAAGTATAGCAATATTTACTTGATGATACGAGTAGGTAACTGTTATACTCAGTCACTTTTATTCTGATCGCGTACACAAGTGCAAAAGCGCTAACCTAACCAGTTGAACATCAACTAATGAAGAATGATTTTAACATTTTAGTCCACCTTGATTCCGATATTTTGTACTCGATATTCAAAATCAAAAGTATGTTATAGGTAAATATCAACTATCATGTGAATAAAAGTAAAACATAAATGCAAAGAAGTACCTAATACCGTAGCAATAGGTACCAAACTACCTATGTACCTAGTGTGTGCAGTGTATTGAGAAGTGAATGCTAGTACTGCTAAGTGTTGGTTGGAGAGCGCGTCATCTCATCCCAGCTCGTTGTATCGACGGTAGTGACGTCATCATGGTTGCCATCAGTAGAGCAGAGCTTGCAGCACGCGGCGCCTTCTAAGCAAGCTATTGTTTTGTTAAGCAATATCTATCATTATTACCTAATATGATTTTTATTTTAATACCTTAATTTTTATGTAGAAATTAATAGTAATACTCTACTCACTATCATTTTCAACTCAATGTAGATAGATTACATTTATTTTTGTTTTCAAAACAATTTATATCTTTGTAGTTTATTATAGGTGAACTTAAATTGCTTAGTCACATCGACAGTGCGCCAACATGTCATTCCATTGGTAGATAAGCGGTGAGTTAAGGGAATTATGGCGGAGAGGGATTATGCCCACTCTAATAATGAACTATAAGCGTTTAGCTAAGTGAATGTGTGCAATATAATCGATATTAAAATGTAGTGAGCAAACTTGACGTACCTATGTATTATTGCAATCAATATTATTCAAGTTGAAATTTTACGTAAACCTTATTGTGCGCAGTTTAAAAATTGAAATATTATTGTTATATTCGTATTTACACTAAATGATTAAAAATAAAAATTATATTTACATAAATGTGAAATCGTACAATCCTTGGTGTATCCCCTAACTATTCGATGTGTGTCGCTACTGCTTACCTATTGATTGATATAAAGTACAGCTGTAGATATTGTAACCCTTCACGATTCACTATTATTTATTATTGTAGCGTTTGTATTAATGTAATTAATATATGAATGTAATTAATTAATATATATTGTATGTAATTAACTACTATTTTTATTTGTTTGTCAAATAACGCAGTCATATAATGATGTAAATATATTATAATCTGTCTGTCTATATCCCTAAGCTGTAAATAACCCGAATGTATTGTAAAATAGAATAAAATATATCTAATTATTTCTATGATATAGTGCCAAAAGAATACATATACCTAAATTGCAATCCCTCTACTTCTGTCTGTACAGAGGAAAAACAAATCCAAGCAGATCTATCCTTATCCAAGTGATGCGGTAATCCACTATCCACTACCCATATTGAATAATACCTACCTATTCCATCTGAAAATTATTTAGTTGGCATGTTCCACAATACGCTTTGAAATTTTTATTAGGATTTGATAAAAATAACTTTTATATTTCTATTATAGGCATTGTATTAATGTACCTATTCATTGATTTCTTCTTTGGTAATAAACCCCTATCACCTCTGATTAGACTACCACATTATGTTTAGCGCAGTGCCTTCGATAGGTTTTGTTTTTTAATTTAATTTCCTTAATTGTAAAAGTAATTGCCATTTGCAAGGTAAGTTAGTAAGTAATTTTAAATTATATCATGTTTTATTGTCTATGTACTCATTTATTTTAAAGACTGCTGTAAAGATCGATATACTGAAGTTAACGTGTGTAGGTACATTCGTAGGTTTTGTAGCATGTGAAAAAAATATTTATGAAATTTGAAGAATGAAAATTACTTATGTATAACAATTAAAAATTTGATTACCGGGTACTCGAAAAATTTCTTAAAAGGTGGGAAACAGGTCCTTTAAGATAAATTAACGACACAGGTAATCCTAGTTATTAACCATTAAATTTAACACAATATTACGAATTACGCAATTTTTTGGGGCATGCAATCAAATTAATCGTTTTAGTCAAAAACGGCAATCTGTTATTTAGACAGTGCTGTAAAATAATGCGCAGAATTTTATAGTGGGATTTATCACATTAAAACTTTGGTTGCAGAATCTTCATATCAGCAGAATCTTAAGGTACTCTACCTACCTTATATGAGGAAAAGTAGGTACCTATCTAAAAAAAATTATAAATAGGTACTCTTGCAGCGCTGAAAAGTTTATAGTAGGTACATACTTTGAGTGTTTCGTTTATATGGGAAGCATAATATGCATTATAATTTAATCAAAAAATACAAAAAATATCCCAGTAGTACAATGCTATAACATATCACACTATGGCGTACGAGACGCATGTCTACGAAATCCGCGGAAAGTTTGTATTGTCCATGACATAGTTATGGTTATTTATGTCCTTTGTTATGTTTTTTATTTATTTTCATTATAGGTTTCTTATTGATAAAGAGTTACATATTATTTTTTTCTGACATATTAAGTATTTGTTAAATTGTTTAAGAACTTTAAGATTATAAATACCTACTTTATTTTATTGATCTCATAGTATTTACCATTTAGTTATTGTTAACAAATTACAGCAACAATTCTCTAATAATGTTGTTTTTACGATTTTTATTTTTGTCACTTTGCTATAAGTTTCTTTTTTGTCTCATCAGATTATTTTAATTAAGCATTATCTTTTTAACATAAGTACCATCTAAAGCCTATTCAAATTGATTTTAGTGTGCCTACTTAAATTAATAAATACATAATAATATAATATTGTAACTACCTTTTATCATAATTTATATTTGAACTAAAGGTCGTTCAAAGCGCCTTTATTTAAGTCAATTCGTTTATATTTTTAGGTGCATAAAATCCATGTCAAATGAAATAAAGCAATGTAAACGTAGCTAATAAGAATCGTATGTAATATATTTAACTGCAAAAGATGTAATTTTTTTACTACTCTTCTATTTAAGTATGTAACTTAATAATACTCGTAACAATTGATTTGCAATGATATTTTTGTAATTTACTTAGTTTCTTAGAATTTTCCTAAGCATTCCTTGCAGTGTCTGTCGACTGTGTCACGTTATCCTGTTGTAATGTTCTATACCGTCCATTTATTTTGAAGTTTAGTTTCCAGTATGGCGGTGTGTTATTGTGATTATTGTATGGATTAGCTAGTTTTCGATGTATTGGTTACACTCCATAAATTACCCGCAATGTACACTTTGAGCCAGTATTTCGTTGACAAGATCTATGTGTTAGTCTGTTGTTAAGTTTGCCGTTGATGACAAAAATATATTGTTATCTAGATAATTTGTCGTTTATTTGTTTTTGGGGTTCAAACAAATGGAAATGAAGTTAATAGGATATTAGAAATTCCTTTAAATGTGAAATAGCAATGTTGTCTTTGTGTTTATTGTGCGCGTGCGCGTGTTTATTGTAGTATTCGAAATTTCGAGAGGTTCCAGAACTTCGTAACTACGAGTAATATGATCATAAAGATGGGATGATTCATACTGGATCTTTATAAAGTAGGTACCTATAAATCGTTATTAAGTATATAATTTAAACTTAATGGAGGGGCAATCTTATAAATAAAATAAAATAAAATAGCCTTTATTATTCCTTACAATTTACATGACATGTTTTTTTTTTTTAACAATAATTACTATTACTGAATAAATTATCATGTCGCTCATGGATAGGCGTTTAAGAAACAAACAAGATGTCTTTCATGGTTTTGAATAA
>DWBE01000016.1:0-13631 GCA_018230705.1 Spialia ferax
AAATGTATCGACATTACGAGTATACCTACAACATTCTTCTCCACCAGGAACACGTTCGAATCGAATTCAACTTTAATCAAATATTATCATATTATGTACTTATTTTAATATTAACGTTTTACAATTCAAATAAATTTCAAACACAGTAGGTACGTAGTACGTAGCATGCATTACTAGATACCTACTTACCTAAATCACTGGATACCTACTTAGGTACATTGTAGTACCTATACCTACTAACGGGTGTCAATTCCTAAAGGAATTGGAAAGCTTAAAGGGAAGCCGATGGGAATCGTGTTATATGGACTCTTCGCCACTAGTACTTAGGTAATAATTAGAAACATAAAACCAACATTTATTGATCTATGTTTACACTTTACAATACTTTATTTCTATAGAAACCTACATTATATCTTTCAAAACTTAAATGTCAGTAAGGTGTTTGTTTCAGAACGATTTTTTTTTCAACGCGTCAAGTCACAATTTTTTTTTCAACTTGATTAAAGCGGAGGATAAGTATATGGTGGTTTTAACTTATACCCCCGTACGCATTCATGAAGCATACTTGGCTAAGTAACGGAAAAACGCTTTGCAAAAGACGCTCATTTTGACATTTTGACTAACACCAACAACAATTTTAGCATATAGTATAAAATATGTTTTATACTACCTGTGGTATTAGTGAATGTGGATTTAGTATTGTTTACGAATTTATTTGAGTGACCCTATGCGTGTCGCGAGCGCTGTGAGGACGCATAGCAACGTTCATGAATACGGGGGTAGGTCTATTGGTAAGTGTACAGGATTATCCCTAGCTAGATACCTACTATACCTATAATAATCATATACCATACAAGATTTCTGAATATAAGTAAAAGTTTTAACATAAACATCTGTCAGAAACACCTACAACACAATATAATTTCAATAAATAACATGACTGACGGATGGATACACGAATTAATAAGCGTACGTTAAAGTACGTTCGTAACAGCTGGTAATTCCATTACGTTCCCTGTTAAAATGATTAATGGGATCGTATTTATATTACTGAAAAATTCAAAAAATAACAAGGTCCGCAGTAACTGCTGATCCGCACTGGCTCAATTAGTGAACCGTTGTTGAATCGTGGGCCCATAGGAAAACAAAATGTTATACTTACTTTCTGATCGAGTTATTCAATATACATAACGGATTCACTGTTGGGGAAAATATTTATCTGTGTGTAGAACGAATTACACCTTAACGTTTCTAGCAAATCAGAAGGCCAATGACTAAAAAACATGGAAACATCCAATTTCAAACAGAATAAATACGAGTAGTTTTGACAGACCAGAGACGTAACATGAACAAAAAATTCTTGACGCCTTAAATAGAGGCCAAAATTCTAAGCCGGGGTAACCTTTAACTGTCAATCCAAAAGTGGAGGGATAGCGATAAACGGGAAGCAAAAAGCGCGAGGGCTTCAAATAAGCAGAAGATCTGTGCAAAGAAAATGATAATAGATTATCTTATCTTTGGGGCACCCAGCCGTACAGGTTAATATCCACCTAGTGCAGGGGCCTTGTTACTTGTTTTAAATGTACCGAAATTGTGAATCAATAAATCATTTTTTCATTTTTTTTTCATATAAACATTTGCAATTTCATCAACTCTTCGCGCTTGTTAGGGTATAAGTGATTTTAATCTGGAGTGACATTCCTATTGCACGCTTGATAGTTTTAAATTTGGTACAAAATACAGTTAATGATATCGTGAATGGAATCGAATTTTTATCTGTGGTTGTTTTGTACCGGTTTTGAAACATTTCGAAAGTAATTCAAGAAATTTCTGGATAAAAGTTAGGACCAATATAACTAGACTTATTCTACTCTGGATAAAATGAATAACCAATATAACTTGACCCACCTTCGTCCAGTGACCGCTGCACTGTTTCTTTGTCGCCCTGGTTCATCTTGATTTCGAGAGCATGGGTCTCGAATAAGCTCACGATGCCATCCAGAAGTCTGTAGTTGACCTCAGCGTCCCTCGCGGTGGGGTCAACAGGTAGAGTGTCCAGTTTCTTCCCCACCCGAACTTCCGAGTCACTCTTGAGCGTGACCCCATCAACGATTGTTATGGAACGCTGAGTTCTCAAATTGTCGACAATCTTCAGCACCCTTTCCTGCAAACACAAACATTTTTGCTTTACTACAAATCCCAACAATTAACACAAACAAATCAAAATTAAACTAAGTATCTAACGCGCGATTATCTAATCCGCTTATTATAAAGAACCACGGAGCAATAATTTAATCAGGTGAAATTATGAAGTCATTCCTCCCAACGCTTACGATATACGATACGTTTGCACTGTACACCTTCACTTATCACTTTCACTTATTAAAAACTTTATGAACCTTGACACAGGCGGTGTAGTCTCCTTTGCAGCCCTGAAGGAAGCTGAGGGCTACTTCCAAAGTATTGTCACTATCATCGGCAGCAGCGATAGCTCCAACCGCTAGTACTAACACAAGAGTAAACTTCATGTTTACGATTGGAGTTATTCTTTCGCCGGCCGACTGTTATTTTCTGACATCGAGAGATGACAAGGTATGTTTGGCGGTGTGGACGCAGCGCCATACAGTTTTATCTCCTCCCCCCCACCTCGAGTTTTATCTATTTACTCCATACAAAACTCTCAACTAGGTTATGAAGATTCGATTCAGTTTGGACCCTAATGTTTATGCAAATATGCTTTGTACATATTTGTTGGTATCGGAATGGCTTTTTCGTTAATGAATTCCAGGGTAATGTCGGTCTCGGTTTCGGAAATTTATGGAACCTGTTCCGGCCGGTCTTGGGTACCAATAAAATGATGGAAGCAAAAGACACTTTTGTATTCCGTTACTTAGGTATATTGTTTTAAAGAACTTTTATTTTCACTTGTATTTGTGATTATTTTTCGAATTTGAAAACTATTGTTAAAATAACTCATTTATACTACTATTCGTTTATTTGAAAAGTGAATGAGAAAATCGGAAAGCGATTATTGCAATTGAGTATAGTTTTATGACCAGTACGTTTTCAATAATGTACTCGTACTATACTTACAAGTAGTATTAATCGATAACTTCATTTTAAAGCTTTTAACAAGATATTGCTTAGATCTAGGAAATAAATAAGAGGACTGAACACATCAAACTGTCATTGACAATTTATCTGATGTAGTAATTGATATGCTGTTCGCGGTTCAAGATTCAGGTTCGATCCCCAGCAGTTTCCAGAATGAATTTAGATTTCCGTTCTCGATCTGGGTGTAATTTTTTGACTTTGTGTATGTGTGTGTGTTTGTGTGTGTGTACACAGGGAAGGTTAGTGTGGGTTTGTGTGTAAAGCATTACCTGAAAAATATTAAAACCATTACTTCGAAGCTGCTAGGTGGTAGAACTTGTATAATAATTAGTGTAGACCCACCAGGTAGGTACCTATATCCGCGACGATTAGCTATACGACCTCTATATTGTGTAAACGTGGGCGTGCATGGGCCGCAGTGACCACTCAACATCAAGTGGCTTGTAATTTCATTTCACCAAACATAAAAATCACCATCTTTTTACGCTTTTCCGCTTTTTTGAGCATTGTATTTTTTATGTTATGAATTTTATTATTTCTTGTTGTTGTTGCGGTTTTTTTAATAATAATATTATTTATATTTCATTTTTGAAGTATTGATTGGTATTTTTAAATTAAAACACTAATGTTTTATTACTTTTTTCTATTCCTACTGGAGGTAATGGTAGAATTAAATAAAATAAAATATGGAGATTAAAAATATTGCCTACGTTGTTGTTCGTGACATCCTATCACTATCGCAGAAAATCTTTAAAAGTCATAAAATTTAAAGTAAAAACTTAAAATAATGCAATAAAAATAGTAATAAGTAATTATTATTATCTTTCAAGTCAACAGCAATGTTTGATCTTTCTAAAACGCAATTAAAAAGTTGAACTTTGAAGAAATTTAGAAAATCAAAATAATTTTTGGTATACATTTTATCATACACTCTACACTCTCATGCATTAATTGTAACGCATGGTTGACCAAGAGAAAAAATTCGAAGGAAAAAAATAGACTTAAGCTAGCTTAAAAGATATTTACATACTGCGAGTAGTATAAAATAAATACACTGTATTGTATGGAGAAATTGCGTAACATCCGGGTATGTGCATACGAGTTTTAATCCCGCGACTTCGTTCGCGGTACCTAGTTAATTTGGGCACCAAGCTTTTATGTAAAGTAGTTTCAATTCAAATCACTAAGAAAGTATTGAAATCAGCTTAAATTTCTATTCCTTTTTAATCCCATTAGGGGATTATATACATAAATAAAATACAATAAAAAATACATCCTCCATCAATTCGATTAAAGAATATTTTGTTCAAAATTTAAAACAGATTGAACCAAGGAATCACGATGTCCCATACAAATTCCTCTCTTTCCCCCGATATAGGGATAGAATTTCAGAAAATGCCTTCTTATCGGACGTCCACAGCATACAATTAAAGAACACACCCTCCAAGTTTCAGATTTTTACGGTCAACGGCTTAGGCTGTGTATTGATCCGTCAGTCAGTCATGTCAAAGAAATTATGTAGGTAGAGATGCACCTGCATCTACCTACCTACTTGCTATATCTACCTTTTAGCTATATAGCTCATCAGTGGGCTGCTATACATAAAAAGAGTTGTAGGCATGTAGAAAAAAGTTTCCCGGTTATGGGGAGAGACCCGGCTCAGCTATCGGCTATAAAAATGGTTGTAGGTAAAGTTCTGTGAGTTAAAACACAGACGGACAGTTTCAAACATTGTGACTAAATAACAACTTCTTATTGTCTATTTTTATCAACCTGTTACTGGTCCACGGCTCTCAAATAGGAGATGGTTTTCGGCCATAGACCACCATGATGACCAAGTGCTGGTTGGTGGACATACCTGGTAATATTAAATTGCTCAAAAGGCCTAGGGGTCTGAAGCTGGTCCTCTCGTATAAGAGCTGTTATTATTGACTAGGAAGACTTAATAACATCTATCAGTAAAGGAACAAAAGGGTCACATACTCTTAAGGTGAATGCGAAGGGCTTCTAATTAAACATGTCTCGCTAGATGGCGCTGTGATTTTAGAAAACAATATTTTATAAATTTCTTACGAAATTAGATCACTGATACTGAAAAAAAAAATGTATTATATTTATGTACATTATATTGTAAGTTATCTTGTAAAGAGTGCCGCGAGTTTTTTTTCCACCGACTTTTTTTCTCTCTGTCTACAAATGCACTAAATCCGAGGAATACTGTGCAGACATGGAATCAATTAGTTTATACGCTGGAATAGTTAATAAGCCTTACTGCCTTAATGATTTAATTTTTTCCCAAAATAATATTTGCATGCCTACTTTAGTTAAATAGGGCGGACTAATAATAATTATGCAACATCTTTGTACATATTTCACAATTCACCGTACGAAATGTTCGATTCCCTTGTGAGTCGCAGAAATGTCTGTTCTCAGTCTGGGTATTTGTATAACGCCTTTGTGTCCACAGGAACACAAATACAAACGTCCACAGGGATTCATTGTGTAATGCTGTGCGTGTGGAGCGTTACTGCGTTACAGTTAAAATGAAAAAAACATTTGTAGCCTTTGTACATTTGTAGGTTAAATTTCGTCTGATGTCAAAGCTCTTTTTATTAACACGCTTTTATTAACTTCACCCGTATGTATGCTTGTTTGTTTGTATGTAATTATGTAACGGAATTTTTAAACTTCATTTTCACCTACTTCTAGCAGTCAGATTAACTCGAAATTTTGCACAGGTGTCAAGGGCCGATGACAATACAATAATTTACGCGTGTTTTTTTAGTTTTTGAAACTATAATTATATTATTATAGATCAGCTGTAGGCACGTTACGTCAGCAGGCCCGCTGGTTGGCACGTGGCTCGTCGTGGCCGGTGGCACGCTGTGGTAACGCTCCAGCGACCAGTGACTATTTAATTATCCCCAGTGACGAATGGGCGATTCGACATCGGCATAGCACTTTCGTCATGTTTTTGTATCGAAGTTCGATAAAGCGTAGTAATGCGATATGACGCAGTGGATAGGTACACTAATAGTTAAGAGCTCCCAGTAGGTAGCTATTTTTTTGTTCTCGACAAAGGTAATTAAGTACTTATCACAAAAAGTATTTATTACCAGAGATGCCGCGAGTACTCGCCACCTATTATTCAGTATTCGGCATTACTCGACATTTTTTTCTTCTACGAATAGACTTCGACGAATAGGCAGTTGTCTAAATAAAACAAACTTAGATTAAATGGATAGAGAAAACTGTAGATAGACAAAATTAATTATTATTATTAATCTATAAAAACCAAAACATACCTACCTTCATATTGATTTTTTTACCTATCTAAAAAAATCTATTTAAGAAGCTATGACCTACGGCTTAAAATAGGTACCTAGGTAGGTACGTACCTACCTGCTTAGATTTTTTTTCATCCGTATTTCTCCTCGAGGAATATTTCGAAACCTTTTTAAGGAAGTAAAATTATAGATAGAGCATGCATATTAAACAGATGTGGGTAGTAGATAGGTAGGTATATTGTTACAAATTAAGTAACATCCTGTGTTGCACCATTAACATAGGCAAAGATTAATAGGCAAGCGGCTACTCTTAGACTGAAACGGATAAAATAAATAATGACATACAAACTTATGTCTGTAATTGGAAAAGGCTATAATTATATGCTACCTACTTCTGAATATGATTTATTTTAGTCGAATCGCATTTTAATTTCAATTTCGTCAGTAAAGCCCCAGTTCCAATCAGTTAGTTCGTACCTACCTAATTTAATTATTTTAAAATAAATAAGTTGCCTTGCTTTAAATGAGTCAGCAGTCTTGCATTATGCTGCATGCTGCATGTCTTTTCGTAGAGCTATTAAAATTAATCACAGAATTCCATTATAAAATAAAACTAGTTTTCAGTTGGACTTCAATCGATATATTTTATCACTTATCACACACAACCAAACTTAATATAAAACTCTGTAGACTTTTAAACGCTATAGGGGCATAGTTTCCCCTTAAGGTGTTAACAGTTTGCTGATTTGTAACCAACTGCCGAACTCTACTACTGCAGTCCGCACCAAAGATTTTCCTACTCTCCCCACCACACGCTTTTACAACACGTCAGTGGTGGGGTCGTCTGCATAATAACAGTTCAATACCGTACTCATGACTTTTGTTTTACAAAATAATACAGTAATAAATTAAAAATCATCACATTCGGCCATCTGATATCGTGCAGACTCCTGGCGCACGTCACAAAAACAAATTGTATATTTTATATAAGAACTCATTAAAAATATTAATTTAATTTAATTCTATTAATGCTTACTAGGCCTTAGACGCCTGACACAATCTATTATTGAAGCAGATAAGTGTTTTAACATACTTAATTCAAATTACACATCGACCATAAATCATCACATTCGGTATTATTACTACAATACTTTATTACTAACATTAAACATTAGTACTTTAAATTAAATATAAGTTTTACACTTTAATAAATTAGGTTTATTGACCACACAAACTAAAAATCATCATATTTAATATTAACGCTTTATAAATAATATGATAGATTTGTGTAAATAATGAGGTTCATTTTAAATTAAACAAATTAAAGTACAATACATTTCATAAATTACTTAGTGAATTAGAGCAAATTTAATTCAGTATTAAAGTACCTACATCTATTTTAAGACTTTTTTTTTTGTTTATACATTTAATAACTATAAATAACTTTACTAAGTATGTTACAATACAAGAGTAATTTAGATCAAATTAAATGGGTAAACAATTTACGGATTATGAGAATTATGCAGTTTATGTTTAATAAATTTTACAATTTCACTATATTTTTGTAGAATAATAACGATATTTAATTTTTATGTGACATACCTACAAGAGACTAATCACTAGCATCACTGAGCTCGCTAGAGCTGCTTTTATCAGAATCATGTACCTCCAATGCCTTGATGTGTATCCAAGGTCTCATCCTATCTGCCGCTATAACGGTCTTA
Organism: Spialia ferax; assembly: GCA_018230705.1. NCBI lineage: Eukaryota > Metazoa > Arthropoda > Insecta > Lepidoptera > Hesperiidae > Spialia > Spialia ferax. Next base: position 8,126 of record DWBE01000016.1, read on the forward strand.
TACGGCTTTCCCTGCCTATTGAATCCTGGGACATCGGCTATCCTATATCTATCGTTCCCTAGAACTTCTAAAATTTTATAGGGACCTATGAACTTAGACAGAAGCTTTGTGCTCTTCCCATCATTAGCAAAATTGTTTCGCGAAATCTTTACGAGGTCTCCAACGTCATACTTAACGGCAGGTATTCTATTTTTATCATGTCTATTTTTCATCTTTTCCTGCTCTTTTTGTAAATTTGAACTAATTTCGTGTCTTATTTCCTGTAAATTTGAAGATTTGGGCTGAGCATCAATATTCAGTTTGTTGGTCAAATCGTCTCTCATTTTAAGCCCAAACAAAGCTTCGGTCGCAGTTTTTTGTGTAGAGGCATTGACGGTGTTATTAATGCCCCACTGAATTTTACCCAGACACTTGTCCCAGTCACGCTCGTGGCCAAAAGAATTTTGTGCAGCTAAAGAGTTAAGAATAGTCTGATTAAACCTTTCGGCTTGACCATTGGCCCTGGGACAAGCGACTGCATTCAATACATGTTTTATACCATGTCCCTCACAAAAGCTCTTAAACGCGGACGAAGTAAAAGAGGTACCCCGATCGGAGATTATCCTTGCCGGAATACCAAAATCATAAAATATTTTATCAAGAATTTTGGTGGTGGTTTTAGTTTTAAGATCCTTAACTGGCCTCACAAACACGTATTTTGTGAAAGCATCAACCACGGTCAATATATGCGTATTACCATCTTTACTGCGAACGAATGGTCCAAGATGATCCATATGGATCGTGTGAAAAGGTATATTTATCTTTTCGATGGGATACAAATGCCCCGACCTCTGTCTTGACGCACTGTCTTTATTGTAAGCGCATTCTAAACAAGCCGCTACATATTTTTTTGTAAATTTCCTTAACTTCGGAAACCAGTAAGTGCTTTGTATCCTATCTAATGTTTTAGAGTATCCGTGGTGCCCTATTTCGTCATGATTAGCACGACATATCTGCCACCTAGCACTTCGCGGTACTACAAGGCGTAATTGGTCATCTACCTTCCTGTATACAACGTGGTTCTTTACAACGTAATTTTTACGAATGTCTTTGCATTCTAGATCGTCATCTGGTTTTAAAATTTGTAAGATACGGGAAATATCAGGATCGGCTCTTTGCAAACTGAGAAGCCAATTATCCTGCTCTATACAATAAATGTTCACAGACAAATGATCATCCGAATTCGCGGGTAGCGTGGTGTTTCGGCTGAGAGCATCTACATGAATCATTTGCACTCCTGGTCGATATTCAATACTAAAATCAAATTCACTTATTTGCAGCCACCACCTCGCTATCCGCGGAATCAAATCCCTCTTTGTTAATGTGGTTCTAAGGGCAGCACAATCTGTATATATCTTAAAAGGTATGCCCAAAAGATAAATCCTGAATTTTTTTAAAGAGCACACGACGGCCAGTGTCTCTAGCTCGTAGGAATGCAGATGCTTTTCTTCTGGCGTAGTCTGGCGGCTAAAATAAGCCACTGGTTTTAAAACATGGGAATCTTTCTGCCATTGCATCAATATGCCTCCTACACCCAGAGCACTGGCGTCAGTGTGAAGCTCTGTCTCAAGCTTGGGGTCATATAAAGCCAGTACAGGTCTAGTAATAAGTTTTTCTTTGAGAAGAGAAAACGCAATTTCTTCCTGATTAGACCATCGCCATGCTGCCTCTTTTTTTAACAATGAGGTGAGGGGTCTTGCAATTTCGCCATACCCTTGAATAAATTTACGGAAATAACCCGTGAGTCCTAGAAATTGCCGGACCTCATGAACGTTTCCTGGTGTAGGAAATTGCTTGACAGCTTCAATTTTAGCCTCACCAGGTCGAACACCTTCAGATGATATATCATATCCAAGATAATTGACGTGAGATTCGAAGAACCGACACTTGGAAAGTTTTAAAGTTAATCCATTCTGCCTAAATAAAATAAGTATATCTTCCAAACGACGGAACATTTCTTCAATGCTCTTTGAAGGTATGAGTACATCGTCCAGATAAGCCAATGCATATTCAAACCGTCTGTTGCCAAGGACTTTATTTATCATCCGTTGGAACACGGCAGGTGCATTAGCTAAGCCAAATGGCATTCTCTTAAACTCAAAATGGCCATCAGGCGTAACAAAAGCAGTGAGATGTTGGCTTTCGGTCGCCATACGTACCTGATAATAGCCGGAAGCTAAATCGAGGGTCGTGAAAAAGTTATTACCACTGAGGTTACATATCTGGTCATCTATTAATGGTAAAGGAAAACGGTCTTTAACAGTTTTATTGTTTAGAGCTCTAAAGTCAACGCAAAGCCTCTGTTCTCCCGTTTTTTTCTTTACCATCAATATAGGACTCGCGTAGTTGGAATTCGACTCCTGTATTATATCGTTTTCTAAAAGCTCACTAATAGTCTCTCGAACTAACTCGCGTTCAGAGTGCGAAAGGCGGTAAGGCCGATAAACAACTGGCCTACTATCTATCAAATCTATTTTCATTTCTACTTCGGCTACGGTCCCTATCTCACTTAAACTTGTTGCGAAACAGTCACGATATTTCTGCAAAAGCGAATAGAGTTGATCAAATTGAGTACTGTCAAGTCCTGTTCCCATTTTTATTTCAGCCCTGTCGAGCGGTTTTAATATAGAGATATCTTGATTGATCTTATTAACGTTACAAATTTTCCGTTCCGTAAAAGGTATTGCTCTGGCTATTACCATATTGCTCTCAAATTTTATTACCTTCGGGGATAGGTTAGAGATAACAACCTTGCCGTGACCATTTGAGATGTGATATGCACCTTGGAATAAACGATATTCTTTATCTGGTTCCATAGTAGTATAACCCTCAAGGTAAACATCCCCAGTGAAATTAGTCTCTGCGTGTACCGGGATAGTACATGTACCAGATACCTTACTAGTATTTGTCACATACAGCTTGAGACTATCCTCGCTTTCACTAAAAGGGTTACCTGTGGGTGTGTTATAGAAAATTAGTTTCTGACTGTTCTTGAGCACAGTGACGAAAGGTAACTCTGTGAAATTCTGCCCAATGATTAGAGACGTTTGCATATGTTCATCATCAATCACTAACAACTCTACCAAGGAACCAACTTCGTCGACCCTCAAATAGGCATGTGATTTGTACAACGGTACGACAGACGATTGACCAAAACCCTTTATAACCGGGACCTCATTAAAACACTTTGTTAATTTCGATGCCTCGGCATCAGTTTTACGCATTAAGGTACACTCACTACCGAAGTCTACATAGGCCTCGAAATCCCTTTCATTAACTGAAACAGTTTTGTAAAATTTGTCATTCATTTTCCCGCTAGTATCAATTTTTAAAGTTTTCCTCTCGGAATTGTTTTGGAGAGTATCAGTGGAACTACGAATGTTCAGAGGCTGTAACCTACAAGACTCATTGTTATGACCTACCCGGTTGCAGACCCTACACTTTACTATCGGTTTTGTACACTTGTAATAAGGGTGACCTTTAGAACGGCAATTGTAGCAGGTAATGGAATCGGATGTAGAATTACCAGCTTTTGCGTCAAGACCGAGACTATCCTTTTGGTTTGCGCGATCTTTAACTCTAGTATTGACCGTAAGTTGGGGCTTTTGAGAACATAGATAATTAAGTAGGTCTTCCGGCTCGGAACAATTTAATGCCTGGGCTCCGTTCCTAATAGATTTGTCATGAATCCCGTACAAAATACAATCTACGGCCTTTTTTCCTACAATTTCACACCTAGTTAACAAACTTAGCTTATCGTAAAAATATTCACGTAAACTTTCTTCGTTGCGGGAGGTGCGGCTTAACATTTCCTCTAAAGTTCGTGCATAGTTTTCCTCACTTGGAAACGCCTTTTTAAGTCTAAGCTGCCACTCCTCCCAAGAATAAACAAGAGTTGGTAAGGCCTCAAACCATTTTTTTGCTAGACCAACAAGCTTTTGTAAGGAATAGTGAATTGTTTGTTTTTCCTCCCAACCGTATATAATAGAACATTCATTGACTTTGCGGAGCCAGCATTCAATGGTTTGAGACCTATTTGACGGGTCAAATTCAGGAATTACATTATTCATGTGGCTTATTATTGGAGACTTACTGGATTCTCCTTTCCAGGTCATCAAAAGGTTTAATACGTCTTTAGTCGAAAGCCGGCTCGAGCTTTTGCGAATCTTCCTTCCCACAGGCTCATCGCTGGAGGACGATGACGTACTCGTACTCCGTCGTCTAGCCCTTCTGGATCTCTTCCGCCTTGGTGGAGTACCAGGTGGCGTGCCACCTTCTCCATCGGAAGCCATCATGAACTAAAAATTAAAAAAAAACATCGGGGTAGTCCATTCTTTATCATTTAAAAACCCTTTAGGGCTTGATTACTTTTATAAAAATAACTATAATAATTATTCGTACTTAAGATCCAGTAAATTCAGATATAATACAACCTATTAAAATATATATTAGATATAGATGCGTGTCGCACTCGGTAACCAATGGATTCATACCATTCGATCCAGTGCGATCACGTTTCCTAACCCATTACAACATAGGATAATTAATGAGGTAGGTAGCAAAATATGGGTGCATGTCACACTCAGTAACCAATGGACACATACCATTCAATCTAGTGTGATCACGCACCACAGTCGTTTAAAATACAGAGGTAGGTAATAAGATAGATGGTAAATTGGCATGGGTGCGTGTCACACTCGGTAACCAATGGACACATACCACTCAATCCAGTGTGATCACGCACCGTAACAGTAATATATTTCGACACAAGTGCGAGATACACTCAACTACTAATGGAAATTATTCCATCGAATCAAGTGCAATCGCACACCATAACCTTTTAGCATGTTTAGATACGAAATTAACACATATTAAATCAAATCACAAAATGCAAAGAAATGCTAAAACTTTACGTCATTGTTATACTTGGGTATTTGTGTGACTGTAGGTAATAATGTGTGTAGGTAATAATGTTAACAATAATTATGTGTAGTAAGAAAGCAAAGCGAACTACCGCCAGAGAATAGCTCTGACCAGATACTTCGCCTCCACAGCATGCCTCCCGAGGCTTGCAAGGCCAATGCTACCGAAGTGTAGCCTCGATCAAACATTGGACAAACAAACCCCACGAAAAGTGGGTAAGTGTATATGGTGGGCGTGAAAAAATAAAATCCAATTGTTAAAATCATATTGTAAATTGTAAAATAACATCATAAATTTTATAACGTACCTTTTTCTTTCCACTGGTTCTTTGTCACTTCTGAAGTAAAATAAAACTAGTTTTCAGTTGAACTTCAATCCATATATTTTATCACTTATCACACACAACCAAACTTAATATAAAACTCTGTAGACTTTTAAACGCTATAGGGGCATAGTTTCCCCTTAAGGTGTTAACAGTTTGCTGATTTGTAACCAACTGCCGAACTCTACTACTGCAGTCCGCACCAAAGATTTTCCTACTCTC
>DWBE01000017.1:0-13535 GCA_018230705.1 Spialia ferax
AAGTCGCTTAAGTAGAGACTGAATAAATTAATAACCGACTTGGTATTACATGGATCTCACAACTTTTTACCGCAGAATAACTGAGTTGCGAGACTTGGTTTTTTGACAAGTATTGTTTTTGATGGGATTATATCTATTTTAGTTAATAAATAGGTAGTGATTGAATTCGGATTATCAATTTTTTAATTTTCAATTATGTATAATGTTTTTATGCTATGGCATTTAAATCTATTCTTGTCGTTTTACTCTAGGTATGTTTAGCTGTTCTAAGATCCTTCTGAAAAACGATTCTTCTTCTTCTGGGGTTGGGTACGGTTTGGGACGTGAAGATGCCAAGACATTGAAATTCAGAGGACCATCTATTCATCTCTGCCTCAGCAACACAACCTCGGTCGCGGTCACGGTCACAATCAAGCATATATTATGACCTATCTGGTTCTTTCATCCTTTATATCCAGGGTACAATAACATGGCATTCAATACCCCATTTAACGTTGTGAGTGCCGGCCTGCTCTACTTTTGCAGTAAAAATAAAATCAGCAGATAATTGCACGAGCAATTATTATATCAAAAAATTGTTATATTAGCCTACTATTTCAAACAGATTATGCCCCACACCACCCCTTGGGTTTCGACTTCTTCCACCTCGTATCACTTCCCGCGAGCGCGTTCTTTATCCAATTATCCGAAGATAAATCTCACCTGTGACTACAGAGAAAATAGCGCAGGAAAACGTTCTGTTCTGTTAGGGGAAAAATTATACTTACGTATTTTCGCAAGCCCTGATTTTTGTTTGACTTGCTGCGATAATGGCTCTTTCTATTGAATTTTTATGTGCCTTTGTCATGATCCTGAATTTGATGCCTTATTTTTTATGTTTAGTCGAGTAGGTATTGTGTGTAGTTCTTTAAACGACAAATTGCGAATCTGTAGTTGATTATGATAAAAGTGAAACTTGCTAGGGTTTATTATTTAATTTAATTCTATGGATGCTACTTTGTTACATTAAACAATAACGGTTTTTAATTTTTACTTTTGTTAAGTGCAATTAGCCTCTAACGAAAATTAATAAAACAATATCATCTGTCCTTTGTCATTGTCTGAAGAACAGAATGTGTATTATCAGGTCATATTCCGGCATTTCTCTTCGTTTTAACACAGAGTAATTTCAAGAATTTGGTACGGGATTGCTACCCGGGAACTTCCCGTGTTCGTAATAGGAATAAGCTTGGACGAGACTCGTTCATTTGCCGGCGGCAATACATATGTGTCGCAAGTCCATCTGAATAATTAGCTCGTGTTCACGTGGCGCATGTATGCGTGTGGATGCTAAATAATTTTGGACCAAATGTTTGTAACTAATCATGAGATATTATATCGTATTGATACGGTATACAATTTAATGAATAATAAAAAATATAGTTTGAAAAACTAAAAAAACACCTTGACCCCTGTACAAAATTTCGAGTTAATCTGACTGCTAGAAGTAGGTGAAAATGAAGTTAAAAAATTCCGTTACATAGTTACATACATACAACCCAAGCTTATAAAAGCGTGTTAAAAATTGCTTTTTCTTACACCACTTATCCACTATCTTATGTTGGTAAAGATTGTTTTAAAAATAAATAAACATAGCCCGTGATTTTTTGCAACACGGCGTGGATTACCGCAGTAACGACGCGATCGAACATAATTACAAGCCCAATTGACGTTGAGTTGTCAATTGATTTGATTGCAACCCGTCACTAATATCCATCTATAAATTAAGAAGGAAGATCATACATTTGATCTGAGATCATACATGGAACTTGAGACCTCCTCAAATAAAAACTTCCCAGTTTTACTTTACGGCTCATTGTAATATCTGGGCCAACAGCCACTCTAACTTATAAAGAAAAATTGCTTTTAAAATAAGTAATGCTTATCGTTTTTTTTTTCGACGGATGTTTTCTCCCAGTTAATCATAGTCAAAACGGCATCTAAAGCAGACGAATCGTTTCTTTTAATTTGACGTTTATGATTTCATATAACTAGAAAGGTGTTATAGAAACATAGTTAAAACCCTAATGTTCCTGTAATTTCCTTCACGAACTCAGTTCTGTTTGAACGGAAATATGAGAGCTATTGCGACGGAGTGTCATTCGTTCACTTCACGTCGGCTCAGGCGCTACAGATGTGTCTATCAGAACAATTAGTTGCCATCTACGTACGTACGTGTTGCTACTTTAAATGACTTTGTAGCAGCTTCTTATTTGGAGATAGGTTTAATTTCTTAATAAATTTTTTAATGTCAAATACAGTTGAACATTTTTTTTGTTTTTTTACTAAAGAAAGCACGAAATAACAATAATAAAGTATAAGTATATTAGTTGAATCCGAAGAAAGTGCTTGAAAGAAACAACATATTCATTTGTCGGAGAAACTGTATCAGTCTTAGAAATTTAACTGTCACATAATATTATGTAATCTGTCGCGATAGCCAGAGTGTAGTTGATTGTAAAAAAAGGTACTATTCAATAACTTTGTTTATTATTTTTTTTGTACACAACGCCTTCCAAGGGATGTCACCCCTAGCCCATGTCAAACATAGTACAGTCACGTCCATCAAATTAATAAGAGCAAATCCGAGTGAAGCATCACACCGCACAGCGTTTGTTGCGTCACTTTGAGACTCTGAAGTATTTTGAGCCCAAGCTGAAACACTGAAATGAACGACAAGTTTTCGTGCTAGCCAGGGGCGGTCCATCAGAATAATTAACTGCAATACCTGTATGACGAACGTACAAAGCAAAGCTTAGTGAGTGAAACACAGTGGGGTATTTTGTATTATTCACTAAAAGTTACAAAAGTTTCACGTGTTTCGAGTTAAATTTGGTTGTGTATTCGCTTGAACTACTCGTAAATATGTGTACCGATTTGCTGTTAATTGAACGTGATGATTCAAATTGTTCGTTCTGTCATAGAACTTTATATTGATTTGTACTAAGTTGGCGGAGAAAGTAGTTTACTATTCATGTATTCATTAATACCTAGAAGACATATCGTACAACGAGATAAATTAAATGAATATATATATATATAAAATATTTATGTATAGATACAGATTTTCTAAAAAAAATAATTTAATAGAATACAGAATTTTAATTTTAGGCGATAATTCCAAAAAAATACGATATCAAATTTGCAAAGAAAAAATTATCACAAGATTTTTTCCTTATCAAATATTACGAAACAAAAGAAACTTTAAAATTAAAAACTTCTGAAACTTCTGATCTATTAAAATCTATTAAAAAATACTTCTGTGAACGAAATGACGAAATAACTGCTCGGCCCCACAAACGTAGGTAGGTACTCTCCGAATCTCTCCGAATCCCATAGTGCGACACAAAACCCAAGCGCGAAACCCATTCCCACTGAGGCGATACGATTAAATTTCATATGCTTCCGCGATTCGGCAAATTAGATCAGCACTCAAAACGGTCAGAAGTCGACACCGGGCCCTTCAGATGGCACGACGGTATCGACGCTCTTGGCAATCACAGACGAATTTAAAACTGAGTCAAGCGCCCCTTACTGTACCACCATTGGGTTCCGAGACTTCCGACTGATGGAGAATAGTAACGAGTACATTTTTTTTTTAGTTTGAGGCACATCGTAGAACGTAGAAGTACTCTACGTACTTACTGTATCTACTCATGCGTGGTTTGCGTTTCTACGGATTCTACCTTGCTTTTGTTAGTTATAAGCTTACTAATCAGTTACTTAATTAGCATTTTAATTAATGATTAGTCTCATTAAAATATTTTAAAAGCTGTTATTAATGGAACTACTGGGAACATTTTTCCGAGTAGTCCCATCATGGAACTAGTTTAATAGAACTACTGGGAACATTTTTCCGAGTAGTCCCATCATGGAACTAGTTTAATGGAACTACTGGGAATACACCAATTTCCTAAGGGACATGTAATTTTATCAGTGTTAATATTAGATACTATTTAAATTTATGTGTTAGCCCAGTTGATTGGATATAGTTATCTAGTTAGGAAACCATGTTGTTTAAATTACCAGTATTTTTAATAGGATTATTATATTAAAATCATCTTTGGCTTTTTTTTACTAAATTATTTAAAAAGCTGCTGCTACTACCTACTCTAAATTACCTATATAATTTTACTATACTATAATTTTGCTATACTTAAATTGGAATTAGGTAAGTTACGTACGAAATCTTATAAGAATTACAATCGCCCTGTCGATATTTTCACGGTACCCTAAACCGGGAAGGAGATTATTCCCTTTTCTCGCGGATCGGAAGCAGATCCCATTTCCTCCGTCAACATCAAAGTGGGATAGCAATCAGTTTTTTATTCGAATCAGCAATATTTTGAGCAACGTCCGCCAGTTAGCTCCTATCAGTTTGTTGCGATAATTGTAGCTGGCTCAGGTGACAGAATGACTCTTTGATATTTCACTCGATTTCAGGGTAGGAAATTTATATTCTATCGAATTGTTTTAGGAGGATAAAAGTGGACGCTTTGGGTTCTGTTGAATGTCGAATAGGAGTAAGATTTCATTGTTAACATAGTAATATATCTCAGTAGGTCCTTCTCAAACATATTGGTAGGTTACGTCTAGCCTTTTTAGAAAAAAAAATACCATTATTTGTATGAAAAATGTAACGTAACATAAGGTGCTCTTTACGCAGCAAATTACATGATTCCACTAAAACACTCACCCGTAAAATCTGTTTATGTTTACGTAACACGTTAGCAGCACCTGCGGCCAAACGCTTTGTGATATAATGTACGCAGTCTACCATGACTGCCCCATTTTAAAACCTGTGCCTTAATACCCCCTAAGACTTTAGTGTCAATAGGACATGCCGTCGACTTAATGAAAAAATTGCTTGTTTACGGTTACTGTCGGTTCCGTCTAAAATGTTTTCATAGCAGTTCAGTTTTATGTTACGAGCGATTTTTTAAATGGATACGCCCTTAAATTAGATGCCTAATCTTGAAGTATAAAATAGCATTCCGTAAGTATAAAGCTGAAAAGAAAAGGACACCTTTTCAATTCAAATTCCGCAAATTCAAAATTGAATTGAATTGGTGATATCAGTAAGTATCAATATAACAAATTCTTCTGGTTTAGTGTAAAAAAGTACCAATGACTGGGATTCGAAAAATATGAAGAGTTCAAGTTAACTAGATAAAATGAGCCGAAAAACAGTGAGAGTTTTTAAATACAATTTTCCACGATTGTAGGCAGGTACTTATATTGTTTTGTATTTATTATATGAAACATTTTCTCTTTATTTACAAGTACAAATTAAAATACGGGTTGCTGGGATTCCGCCCAAATAAAAACACGCAAATGAAATTGACTTTTAATGATCCAAATTTTTCACATGCCGTTACGAATCAGTATGTTTCATGTATGTCGTTGATTAAAGGTGTTTAATTTACATTTGTTTACTTATTCACATTCAATCAAAAAGTCAGAAAGGTTCATTTGGTTATGGTTGTAATATTTTTATCACCTGCCGAGATAAACTGCCTGAACATACAATTTAATTAAGTTCAACTAGTTTTTGATGTCGTTTCTAATAAACGTAATAATCATTTGAATTTATATAACTATATTTATTTATTTATTTATTTATTTATTCTTTATTATACCACAAAACAAATTGATGGTACAAAAGGCGGACTTAATGCTAAAAGCATTCTCTCCCAGTCAACCTTTGGGCTGAGCAGAGAGGGCTACGGCGGTATATATATAGTGAAATCATACTTGCTTTAATATAATAGAGATAGAAATAATATTATGGAAAAATGTTACACACAAAGACAGATATCAATAAAATTTTAGAACAATAGTATATATATATACATATATATATAAACAATAGTATATAATTATAAATAAATTATGAGTATAACCTATTAGTAAAGTATTTCTTAATAATTAATTTAAAGGACTCTTTAGTTGCACTTTTGCGTAGCTTGTCCGGGAGGGCATTCCAAAGCCGTATGGCGTGAATAGCGAAAGAATTAGAGAGAAAACCTGAGCGATGAAGTGGGATACATAGTGTAAGAGAGTCAGAGGAACGGAGTTCGCGCTCATGGGTATCATGAAGAAATTGAAATTTTTGCTTCAAGTATCCTGGACTGAAAGGATGAAAGAGTATGGAATGTAAAGTACACAACGATCTTACCTGTCTACGCTCACGAATTGGAAGCCAGTTGAGTTGGCGACGGTATGAGGAGATGTGATCATATTTGCGTAGACAGAAAACAAAACGAATGGCGTAATTAATGAGCCGATCTAACTTGTTAAGGAGATCTTCATTAACGTCGGAGTAACACACATCAGCATAATCAATAATAGGAAATATCAAGCTGTGCACTAAAGTAACTTTTACCTCTGTTGGCAGAAAGTTACGTAGGCGATTTAAAGAGCGCAGGGTCGCGAAAACTGACTGCCTGACCTGGCCAACGTGCATAGACCAACTAAGTGTAGAATCTATATGGAGTCCAAGATTCTTAACGCATTGTGAGAACGGCACAACAGAACCCTCAAACGTAACAGGTGCCACCGCAGTAAGGTCTAGTCTAGCAAGTTGACGGGAGCTACCAATAACGATGGCTTGACATTTTGAGTGATTAACTTTGATGCCAAACCTATGAGACCAGTCACTAATTTGGTTGAGGTTCCTATTAATCGTTTGAACTGCGTCATCAATGTGGCTAATATCGGATTTTGCATATATCTGCAAATCATCCGCATATAAATGGTAAGAGCAGTCAATCTGGTGTGTCAAAAAGTTAATATATATGGAAAAAAGTAACGGTGAAAGAATACTTCCTTGGGGTACGCCCGAGGCAAGCTCGCACCAGCCGGACGAAGCCTGACCGATGCGAACCCTCTGCTGGCGACCACGGAGGTACGATGAAAACCAGTCAAGCACTATGGGAGAGAACCTAAGATGCTGGAGTGCCGCGAGGAGTATGTCATGGTCTACCATATTAAACGCGTTGGAAAAATCAATTAAAACTAAGATGGTGACCTGACCGCCTTCCATACCTTCTCGAGCATCCTCCAGAACCTTGAGAAGAGCGGTGGTGGTGCTGTGCCCCGCTTTGAACCCAGACTGTAAAGGGCTGAGGAGATTATTGTCGGCTAAGAAGGTTGAGAGCTGCCTGTGTACAGTGGCCTCAAGAATTTTGGAGAAGTAAGGAAGAATAGAAATAGGTCTGAAATGGTTAAGAGTGCTAGGGTTAGAAACTTTCGGCAGTGGGATTACTGAAGCTTTACGCCAGATGGTAGGAAAAACCCCCGTAGTTAAAGATTCATTTATGATTTCTGTGATGATTGGCAGAACAGTGGACAATATTGGTGTAATCATAGTCTTACCGATTTCATCACATCCAACTGCGCTGGAAGTGAGGGAGGAAACGATCTTAGCTACATCATCCACAGATACTTGAGAGAAGGAGAATGAGTTCACAACAGGCGTAACCAATGAATTGATGTCAGAAATAGTATTGAACTTAACATCGATAGAGAGAGTAGAAGTAGAGGAGAAATGGGAGTTAAGTTCATCAGGAGAGAAGGAAGAAAAATTAGTTACAGCCCGCTGTTTACCAAAACCGAGGGTGCCTAAAAACTTCCAAATTTCGGCAGATGAAGAGATGGACAAGTTAACGTGAAAGTATTTTCGTTTGGCTGCTCTTACCATTTGATTGCATCGGTTTCGCGCCCACTTGTAAGCAGTCCAGTTGCCGTCACACCTATCGCGCTTGAATGCTCTAAAAGCTTTATCACGCCGCCTCATAGCCATCCGCACTCCCGACGTGATCCAAGGTGCCGGTGGCCGTTTTATTCTAACTCGCCTCAAGGGGGCATGTCGGTCATAGAGGTCAAGAATGGATCTATTTAGATCCGAGACTTTTTCGTCAAGGGTCATACCGACAGCGGTGCTAGGACGTATCGAATCGAGAGAATCAGCAGAAAGTGCACACGTGTCAACCCTCGCGAAGCTGCGCATCCACAGAGACTCTGGAACGAATTTGGGGGGCCTTAATTTATACGAGAGATAGAGAAGGTCATGTCTAGAAAATCCACAAGCTGATAATTGGCCATACTTTAAAACCCGAAGCGGATCGGAAGTTATAATTAGATCAAGCTGGCTATCTTCAGTACCAATGTTAAAGTGTGTCGGTAAGGAGTTAAGCACGGAGAGATCTAATGAGGAGACAATATCTACAAGTCTGCTACTGCGAGAGGAGCGACATAAGAGGTTCGTATTGAGATCCCCCATTATGATTTGATGTGTGTATTCCGCGCATAGAGGTTCAAGGACTTGTTCGAGAGAGGAAAAATAATCAGTCGCAGGGGGACAATACACAACGCCAACAGCAGCTTTAGCCTGCCCCATCCGGACTTCGAGAAATAAATATTCACACGAGGCAGAATAGGAGGAGGGGGACATCGCTATAACGGAATATGTTATATCACTGCGAAGGTAAATAGCCACACCGCCTCCACCCTTGCCAACGCGATCATTACGAACTAGTTTAAAGCCGGGGAGGCTATATGATGTAGATTCAAGGCTAGGTTTTAACCAGCTTTCAGAAATAAGGATAACATGCATGACCGATAAAGAAGAGAAGGTGTCGAGAAGGTCGCTAAAGTGCGCCGGTATGCTTTGGGCGTTAAGGTGACAGACATTGAAAGCGGTACTACCATGGTCGAGGGAATTAAAAAGGGAGTTCCGGAGCGAAAAAGATTCATCACAGAAACTGCTGCAACTGTCATCGGAGCAGTAACTGGAGCTGAGTGCAGAAAAGAAAGCGTCATTATCAGAATTGTATTCTGACATTATAATGTAGAAAACCAATAATTATTATAAATAAATAGAATTATTATATGATTATATTATTTTATGATTATTATAAAGAAAAATTAATAGGTGAGTAGTGAGTGATAGAAAGACAAGATTAGATACCCTTATACTGCTGATCCCGCCGGCACTGGCTTAAGCAGTAAGCATAACGTTACAAAAAAAAAAGAAACAAGGAGAAAAAAAAACTAACAAAAAAAAAAAAAACGAAGTACAGAGATAGAAGAAAACCATAACTACAGAAAAATACAGTGAGCTGCTGAGATCATACTTACATTACTTATTATTTGGTTAAAAAAGAAAAAATCCTCATTATACATCAAAACACAGACACGTAATATTTGTGATCAAAATATACAAATACATTTATCATTTAATTAGGTTTGTAGGAATGATGATTAAAAAAAAAAAAATTGTATTTAATTTACACTAGTTTACAAAATCGAAACGCATCTACGGTTTAGGTTCAGTAATGTAGACAGTGGAAACAAAACGCTGCATTGACGTTATAAGTTATGACACTGACGTTTGACCGACGTTTTAATTTTGGTTGACATGACATGACACTGACAAATGCGAATGTAGATATAATGTGAATAAAAGTACAAAATTCAACAAAATTACCGTCTGTGAGATTAATTGTGAAAAAAAAAAACAATATGTGGCAAACACGCAATTACCTTCCAATCCAAAGAACAAAATAAAGTTTGTATTGTGCTAACTCAGCTACTATCAGTCCAAATTATGCAACTGAGTAGTAAATAGTAAGCCTTACTATAACTATGCAACCACGTAAAATAGCAACTCACTGAACACAATATTAATATAACTGTGAAACTTCTACCTAGACTTAAAAATAATAGTATTGACTACACAAATGGGGCTTATTTTTTCCGAGCGTTGCGTTTTACTTTGGAATCAACTGCTGGCATTGGACTTGAAGAGGCAGGTCCAGGGTGTTCTTCGATATTAAGCTGTTCATTAGTTGCCGCAATGTCGTCAAGGTCCTGTACACAGAGGATGCGGCGTCTTGATCCATCTGGAAGCTTGACATAAATATTGCCGTCCATAGTCCAACAATTCCTCATACCAGCCTTCTTGCGGGCAAGAAGGAACAGTGACTGTCGTTGACGAGTCAGAAATTCGGAGACAACGAATGGTGTACCCTTGAAACCTCCTTTCTTCCTCCACACTGCAGAGCGAAACGATGAGTCTGTGAACCTGATCAGTACAGGGCGACATTTTCCTTCAACCAAGGGACCGAGACGGTGACAGGACTTAAAATGATCCCCCTCCAGGTCACATATACCAAGCTTTTCACGGAAAAGACTGGCTATATAATCCGGAAGGTTGGCGTTTAGATCTTCATTAATGCCACTCACCAGCAGATATTTTCTTCGATGCCTCATTTCCACTGCATCAACAGTTTTAAGGAGATCAGTGATTAACTGCCTTAGACAATTAAGAAGTGTCACAACATTGGTCTTGAAGTCCTTGAATTCGCTGTGTAGGCTCAGCAGTGACAAATTGCTCTTGGGCTCAGCCGCTTTAAATCTGGACTCAAATTCAGCGAATTTCCTCAAGAACATGGCTTCAATTTCATTTTGTGCCTCCATAATTGTGTGGAGATTTGTCATTTTTTTTAAAAAAAAATTACAACGTGAAGTGTAAATAAAAAGTGAAGTGATGCTTAAGTGACAGTTGACCGGCAGGACTGTGCAATGAAATTATAGGTCACTAGTCATGGGGTGAGACTTGACTACACTTGTATGTAAGTTCCACAGTTTAATAATTATAGTTAAACTCAAATTGTAAAGAATACTCTATTAACTTTAATTTATATGAATGATTAAAAATTTGCACAATGCTCTCTTTTTTTCAATCTACCGCCGGAAAACACACACTTATATATATATATGAGGACGGGACGTGACGACCGACGAGAGCTCATGTTTAAGGACTTCGAAATCTCGAAAACATGAGTGAGTACTTTTAAAAATGTGTACCTGACGACACTACTAGTAAAAATATTATAACAATAATGTTTTTTGTGTCTCGATAAACGCAAACAATATACATATACCGACAAAATGTATACATATAGATCAGATAATCTGTTGTTAGCTCAATGCATAAAGGTTCTTATTCTATCTCAATTCCGCCCACATTACCGTGTTTGTGATAGACACTGAAATGCATTTGATGCGAGCATAACGCGCCGTATTTGAAATTCAATGGCAATCATGACTAGAGATGATTGTTAGTCATAATTCTAATCTGATTCTTGTCTCTTGGCTTGTATTTGATTCGTAGCATTTATCAGGGTAGACTTGGCTTTTCGTTTCATCAAAGACTTCCATAACTACAAGATATAAGGTAAATGTTTAATATCGTTGTATAGATAATTTATCTTGATAGAATTTTACCTTCAACCTTCAACACATTAAGACGAATATTTTGTTTTACTTTATTTATTAGCTTTCAAAGAAATCTCTTCTTTTTTTCTAAAGTATTGAATAAACGTATAAATTAAGTATATAAAAAAAATAATCATAATCTTTGTGCACAATTCCTTTGTATACATGTATCAATGTTGATCCTATAATTTTCGTTTCACTGGCATTTTATGTTTGATTTGTAAACGAATCAACCCCACGATTTCAACCAAGTTTATATAATTCCAAAATTATATATACCTAACGATTTATTTTGTGTTTACATTTGATTCTAAGTTATTTTGAATACTTACCTATTTAAAATTAAAAATTTCAAGATGTTTTGGTTTTATAGTGCCCATCAACAACCAATTCGAGCATAACATCGATATCGATCGAAATCATCGATAGCTTCCATGTAGCTTGATGTTTAATTACGTCATCATCACCCTTTTCGTCATCAATTCATCACTGCATCGCTACTACCCACGGATCTCCTCTCAAATGTAAAACCTTTAGGGTCATAATCCACCAACCTATCCATTAACTAATTGGCATAAAATCTTGCTTTCTAACTTTTAATTTTTACTCCATGATTATCCTTTATACTTACGCTGTATTATCGATCGTTATAATCAGTCCCTTGGTGCAAAGTTGGCAAAGTTATTGCGGGCTCGAAGCGTAGGTTCCTTAGCGATGCGGGTGACTAAGTGATATATAGCCGGCGCTGGAAGCTCCTTATGCACTAGAGCGTAACGCTTTAATGAATGACAGTAGTTTGTTTGTAATAACGTAAAAGGGGCTGCCTCCTTTTCGCCTTCGAAAAATTGTAATTTGGTAGCATTGATGTTACTAACGAGGGTAGGTTCGGTGGTTTGAAGGAAGTCGTATTTTAGTTGTGCTTTTAAATCGGGATCTGATTAAGAAAGAAAATTTTGTTTACCCAATTCAAATTCATTTTTTTTTAATTTAATTATTATTGTACACATAGAAATTTTAAATCTATATGAGATATTAAATTAGCGTTGTACAAAGGTCTATATTCATCATGAGCAGCATACACTCAATGAACGTCATGACAAAATAATGTGAATTAGTTCATCGGCTTTAGGTGTCCGACTGGCAGAGAGAAAAAACCCGGCGGAAAAAACTCTCACCACTCGTTTAAAAATAAGTATTAGGTACAATAGTAATTGCGGGCTGTGCAATTAAGCTTTGTCCAGCACAGTATCAGACCTACCATGAAGTGTAGTAAGTACCTACTTATTACTATGCTGGGCACCATTCGGAGGCCCGGTTAAGAAAACCCGATTTCTTTTCCTAGTTTGGAGCTCGTTTAGGTACCTATATGTGGTCACACATAAAGATAGGTGAGCAGAATCTAGGGAATTCTGGTTGGGGCTGTGAGTGTGAAGCGGTATACCTAAGTTTAATGCAGTGTTATAAACGATTCTTCATCATTATCATCAGACATCAAAAGTTCTTGTGAACGTTACTACAACAGAACTATGCCAGTATAAATGATTCAACATAAAAATTACGACGCAATAAGCGATACTAGAACTTTTTCCAATTGAACGTAATAAATGTAGGAGCCTCATTAAGCTTTGGACGTCCCAAGTTTCACGAGTTTCTTATTGTACATTAAACCAATAAACGGGTTTAATTAAAACCTTAGCCAAATTAATTTGACTGATGATCCCAATGCAAAATTGAATTACGGCTTCAGAGGATTCCAAAATTAGTTTGACCTAGACAATGGGTGCCATAGTGAGACGATTGTTCAAATATTTGTAGATCCAGAGGGCCCGTCGTAAACTTGGATGCTGCCCGAGCATTGTCTCAAAGAGATTAGTCCCCTTGTGTTACACTGTTGCGGTCTTTAATGTGATTTTACTGTGGCTGATTTGCAAGTATGAGGACGCTGTTATACCTAAGGGAATGAATATGAGGGATATTACTCGTAGATGAGGTAATTGAATTTATGTTGATGTGATTTTATACAGAGCTCTTTTGTTTCTGAATTACATCACATACAACTATTAGGTTGCATAACTAACTATTGCATAATATCTTGTATGTATTTAACACAATGATGATGACACACCGGTATGGTGGTCTTTTTTTTTTAACAGCCCATTACTGTCCCACTGTTGGGCACGGGTCTCCTCTCAAACAGGAGAGGGCTTAGGCCA
>DWBE01000018.1:0-13414 GCA_018230705.1 Spialia ferax
TGCTCTACTGCATCCCATTGAAGTTTATAATACCGACAGATATTACAAACTAATCATTATTCCGTTACGGCACACGCATACATATGCTACATGTTTACAAGTTCATTAAAATGCTATATCCAGTCTAAAACAAAATATAGAATCGATAGAAGTGATATCTTTTCAGCACATCACTGCACCATTACCACACTTGTCATATTACACTTAACTCCTAATAAAATAGTTTTCTTACATAAAGCTACACAATTACAATTTTAACGAGTATTGAAAACAAACAGTACTTGTCTTCTTCTAATATACAAAGATGTATTCACTGAGTTTTATTATAATGAATGAATGAATGAATGAAGGAGCGAATGATGAAGAATATTGCTTAATACTAAAAACATCAATATACAGCACTTCTGAATTGATTTTTATGAAATATAT
The DNA here is from genome assembly GCA_018230705.1 of Spialia ferax. Lineage (NCBI taxonomy): Eukaryota > Metazoa > Arthropoda > Insecta > Lepidoptera > Hesperiidae > Spialia > Spialia ferax. The sequence goes on from DWBE01000018.1 coordinate 430, forward strand.
TTCCTAAACTTTATTATGATTGTCTTTATCAACCATTTATATGAAAATCAATCAACAAAACATTAATAATCTATAGCAGAACCATCTCACATTGGATCACGTCACTATGAGTATAACTGAGAGCACATTATTGGGACACGAACTTAACCAAACATTTATTCATGAAAAGTACGGCGTTCTATAATCAGCGCATCATTGGAGTTGAATACGGCTTTATATCATTTTTATATCGCTTACATTTCAATTATGAGCGACATACAAGACAATGTTGCTTAAAATATTGCGACGTTCATCTAATATTATAATATTATTAAGGCCGTTCACGCGTTTTTCGTTTTCAGCAATTTTCATACAAACTGAAAAACAAAAAATCTCCGGAATTAAGGAACAGATTCTAATGAAACTTGGTACACTTAAGAAGAATATTTAAATCTAGTATTTGTATGTTTTTTTTTTTAAAAGGTTTTTTTAGAGCCTGAGTAATAATGATTTTTAATTTTCATACTAACAGAGAATTGCAAATAAAATCTTTTTTTAGATAAGCAATTTTGAAAAAAAATATTACGCAAATACTATACTATAAAATATTTTTATATTCTTCTTAAGAGTGTACAAAGTTTCATTAGAATATGTTTGTTAATTCCTTAGATTATTTGTTTTTCAGTGTATATGAAAAAAGCTGGAAACGAAAAACGCGTAAACGCTGTTAAAGGATTTTTTTTTATACAATTAAAAGGTTATTTTAATAAAGCATTGGGGGGTAGCATCTTACTTGTTACATATTGGTAATAGTGTAAGATTTGGTACATGTTTCATCGTTCGCAAACATTCATGTAGTGCATTGGATACAGATGGAGGCGTGCGGTTTTACCACAGCGCATTCTCGCGGCGCCGCGCCCGCATTCGATAGTAATCATTACATTCTTACTACGGCGTTCACCCCTAGCCAACTCAGGGATGTCACACCTCGCTTCGTCAGGATTCGAAATTGATTCTTCTAGGCATGTATGTCTAGGACATACGCCTACTATATCCAACTTCAGACTTCGGAAATTTTATGTTATTACCTTCCTGTATCCTACCTGTATCCTAGACAAACCAATCTTGGTTTCAAGGATGCTTTCTATTTCTTATGTATGTGAATTTGTATTTGGTAAATAAAAAAAACATAATTCATGTTTGTGGTAAATAATAATAATAATAATAATAATAATTCATTTATTTCAGAAATTCTTCCATAGATCATAACAATTTTATATTAGCAATTCATTATAATAATTAATAATAATAAAAGTACAATTCAATTTAATTAAGTAAATATATCTATCCTTTATTAAATACTAAATATTACTAAGTTATTAAATACTAAATATTACTAAGTTCCTAAATTAATAAATAAAGAAGTTTATTAAATAAATTACAATGAAAAACTAAATTAATTTAAATTATTATTCTAAAAAGTATAAAGTATAAAAATTATTATTATTGCTTTATTTAATTTATACCTACATGAAGAGTGGTCCAATGTTTTAATATCGGTCCATCAAACCGGTTTGCCACTGTTCTTAGCAAACTGTTGGAACTCTCGAGCAGTCGGCGCCACAAAGATGCCACTCGCTTTCGAATTATCGCGTGAAATCCATCTATGCGCTCTTCTGTGAACATCCCTGATGCACTGCAACGGCGCGAGAGACCCAACAGCGCCCTAAACGCGTTATTATATTGGACTCGTAGGGCACCATACGCTTTCTTGCTGTATGCGATCCACAGGCTGCCGGTGTAAAATGACTGACAGTACGCCCTAAACAAGGTGATCTTTACACTTTTAGTGCATTTTGCAAACCTGCGGATCAGCATATTACATCTTACCGCTAGTGCCCTACGTTCCCTTTCCACATCCATATCATCTGTTTGGACTGCGGTGACCCAGTGACCCAAGTATTTGAACTCCGAAACTAATTTAAGAGGTGTGCCGTTTATTGTTACGGGCGGTACTTTCTGAATGCCTTTATTACCTGCCTTAAAGACCAGTAACTCGCTTTTGTCTGCATTATACTTAAGACCATGAGCAACCGCATACCTCTCACATATTAACACGAGTTTTTTAAGGGCATGTATAGAGGGACTTAGCAGCACCATATCATCGGCATAACTTATATTGTTGACCATCACTTAAACTTACTTATGAACTTTTAAACTTTTTAAACTTTTAAACTTACTTATGAACTTTTTTAACCCATAATTGATTTGATTCAGTTTCGTTTTAATAATTTACTGTAGTAGTCTTCAATATATTAAGTTTTATTGTGTAAATAATGTTATTAACAGTTGATAATTCTCGATCGATCGATTATTCTAAATACCTAAGGTATCTTTGTTAATCGATTATTATGCCACCATTGTGGCGGAGTTTTGGGCTGACATTGTGCAGGTTTGTTGTCAACACGACAGGAAGAAGATTATTTAAACAATATTTTAAGAATCTAACATTCTGTTGTTTTTGTTTGCACACGTATGTGTATGAAAATAATGAATGTAAAACTTCGAACTAATAAAATTAATTGACTCGATTAGGGATTGATAATAAGTAAAATTTGTTATTTTTGAGATTTCATTTTGAGACTAGAGTCGTTTTGTTGGTCCCTATTTTGTTAAAAATTATAATATTAACATAGTAAATGGACATTTGATTTGTTACAGATAATTACCTAATAGCAATGTCACATAGGAACACGAGGATGATGATGATTTTAGCTCAAAAAAATAAAGATTTAAGAAACAAATTCAAGGGATCGGGAAAATTACATAGCGACATTCAAAATATCGATCCGGACTTTTTTCCTAATAGTGATATTTCAGATGAAGAGCCCACGTATCCAAAATACGAAACACGAAATGTTTCACTATCAGTAGCTGAAAATATCAAAACAAAAAATTCCTCTGAAAAACTTAATAACAATGAAATATTATTTGGGCCATCTACATCAACAGCTCTATCAGTCTATGAAGATGAATATGATATGTTACCGGGGCCATCTCAACCGACAGCAATGTTAATTAATGACGATGTGTTGCCAAAACAATCAATAATAACCAGTGATTTGATTAGCCAGGATGAAAACGACATAAGGCAACCTAAATCAGCATCGAATTTGATCAATGGACATGTAGATTTAGATACTTTGGATAACATCTCCATTAAATCATTGGTTACACTAACGTCGGTTACTTTACCATTGTCTGCCGTTAATGATAGCTTTTCTGATATCCCGGACCCAAAATCTATGCTGGAGAATTGTGAAGAGGACAATGTTCATCTTGATTCCAATAAAATTGATGTATTGACCGAACAAAACACTGAACAACCTTTTAATGTTTTGAATTCAAATAATACAAATGAAGAAACGAATAACGATTTACAAGATGCGATGGAAAACGAAGATACAGAATGTGCCAATAATACTGACACAAACGATACTATGGAAAATGAAACAGAAGATGATGCGCTTAGAGAAAGTTCAATCAGTTACACAAAAGCAGGAACAATAAGAAAAAGAAAACGCTATGATGTATCACTTAAAACCAGAAAAAAAATAAAAAGAAATATTTTGAAAGAGAAACATGGTGTTAAACCACCTTGCAGTACAAACTGCAAAAAATCCTGTTCATTAAATATTTCTGAGGGGCAAAGAAAAAATATAAATGATCATTTTTGGACCTTAAGTTACAAAGATAGAAAAAATTTTATGTTGCATCATACGTCCAAAAAACCTGTAAAGCAGAGAACAGTCACTGAGCCTTTGGCAACTGATTATCGTAGACAAAAAACCTTCGTATATTCCATCGACCACACAGCCCAATAGACACCTAATAACAGGCGAATGGTTTCTGTCAACACATCTGACTTATTGTTCTGATAGTTTCGTTATAAATGTTCACGCGGAAACACTCCGTCAGTGTCGACCACTACTGTGACCCGTCAACACGATTAGAGTGCTTACAAAAAGTGTTAAAAAAACTTTAAAATGCCTCAATGCAGCATCAAATGGTGTGGTAAAAAAAGCAATACGTCTAATATGGAAAAAGATGGGATAACATTTCACCTGTAAGTAACTGATTATTTTTATTTTGTTTTGGAGAAACAAGCAAAACAACAAATTTTTTCGCAAGTACGGAGTTCAAGTTTCACTGGTCGTGGCATTAAAACAAAGTATAGTGGCGTCTCGTTCTTTCCCGTTGCGTTAATAAATCTATTTCTTTTGAACGTTTCGTGGCACGTGCAACTAGTGTTGTAGCCATTTCGTTATCGATGAACAGGTATGTTCGTAAATGTGATCTACGCGTTTTATTTTGTTCGTTTAATAAAAACTGTATTAATACGCTGTAACTTAATAAAAACTGTATTAATACACAAAATGTTTATACTGTGTTTGTATATTAATGATTAAGTGTATCTCTAAAATCATTTTTCCGAAAGAAAATTTGATCTCTATAATTCCTGAAAAATATTTATCTCGACCAAACGAAATTTAGATTGGCAATAAATTCGTGTTGTACACTCAAGTTTTTAATGAAAATAATATGAAAGATCTTTTTTTCCAATACTTAAGTAATTTTGATTTCTTTTTTAAATGTTTGATAATTGTTCATTATGTATACATGTGGTTTTAAACTGAACCTGGTAGGTTGCGTTGCAATCAGTCCTAAATTGCTGAACAAATTTTGATAAAATATTTTGATTTTAGCTACCCTAAAGATGGAAATGTAAAAGAAAAGTGGATCAATGCAACAAGAAGAGACAATTGGATGCCATCAAAATACAGTGTGATATGCTCACGTCATTTTTCAGAAGACTGTTTCATATATATGAAAAATCGTCGACGTTTGTTAAAATCAGCTACACCAACACTGTTTTTGCCTCTTTTGGTGAGTTGTATTTTCTTAAGCTGCCCGTATACACAATTGGAATGCGTACCACCAATGCTATTGGATGCTATTTGGATGACAGTAAAAAGGGGCTGCCATTAAATAAAATTCAAATGAAACTTAGCTCTATTCAGTATACAGCCGTCACAGATAGATGTCGCCACCACAGATTCGACATATATATATTGGCATATATCTAGTTTTCCTACTCTGCTGGTGTACGTAAACCTGTTACATTTACATTTTATAATTTAATTTTAGAGTACTGAGGAGTCACAAGATGGAGCTAGTACCTCTACTCTGCCTGTTACACCGAGGAAGAGGAAAAATTTTCCTGGAACTCCATCACAATACAATTCACCTAATAAGAAAAAATTATGTCGAAGGGTGTTTGAATTGACAAGTAAAGTAGTTTATAAAAACAAGCAATTAAAAAACTTAAGAGAAAAGACACGGTACCTCCGAAAAAGGATAGCTTCTTTAAAAACTCTTTTACGTGAACTTCAAAATAAAAAACTTATTGATTCTACTGACGCAGATATACTAAGTAAGATCGGAGTTACTAGCCAAGAATTAGTAAAACGTCAAATATTAAAAGCAAAGAAAGGTGTTACTATAAGAAAAAAATATTCACCAGAATTAAGGACTTTTGCTTTAACTCTTAATTTTTACTCTGCAAAAGCCTACGCTTACGTTAGGAAATCATTTCAAACATGTTTACCATCTATTAAAACGTTGAGCAAATGGTACCAAACTGTAGATGGCAAACCAGGATTCACAAAAGAAGCCTTTAGTGCTCTTAGAAATAAGGCTTCTCAATTAGTCAAAGATCAAGAATTGATTTGTACTCTTGTATTTGACGAGATGAAAATTAAATCAAAAGTGGAATATGTTCCATCTACACAACGTACTTTTGGGTATGTGGATTTTGGGGGTAGTATACAAGCTGATTGTTCACCTGAGTGTGGCGAGGCATTAGTCTTATTAGTTGTCGGACTTAATAAAAAATTCAAAGTTCCCATAGGATACTTTCTAACCAATGGCACTAATGCTGAACAAAAAAAAAATTTGGTTCTTCAAGCAATTGATTTGTGTTATGATAATAATGTAATAATAAAAGCGATTACCTTTGATGGATGCCCTACTAACATAGCTATGGCAAAATTACTGGGATGTGATTTTTCGGAATCTAATATTAAAAGTTCCTTTAAACACAAAAACACAAAAAATAATATTTATATATTTTTAGATCCAGTACACATGCTAAAACTTGTACGTAACGCGTTTGAATATTATAAAGAATTTAAATCTAATGACGGGGGATTAATAAAATGGGAATTCATTACAATGCTTCAGGACTTACAAGAAAAAGAACAGTTCCATTTGGCTAATAAATTGCGCATGTCTCACATCCAATTTAAACAAAATGTAATGAAAGTGAAATTAGCGGCACAACTGTTTAGTCGCAGTGTAGCAACGGCTTTGGAATTTTGTAATGTTGAACTGAAACTTTTTGATTTTCAAAACGCTCATGAAACCAGTGCTATGTTGCTTTTAATTAATGATCTTTTCGATATATTGGACTCGAGAGTCCATGGTTACGGATTTAAAAGGGCTATTAACAAAGAAAATGCATCGGATATTTTAAACAGATTAAACGAATGTAAAAAGTTTCTTTTGAATGTGTCTGTTGATATAAAAAAAAATAATAAGTTTATAAAATTAATTAAATCTCCTCGCTACACAGGATTTCTGGGGTTTTGTATTTCTATCACAAGCGCATGTGGAATGTATAATGATTTAGTTAATAGAAGTAATGCATTTATAAAATATATTCCCTTTAATAAGATTTCCCAAGATCATTTAGAACTATTTTTTTCAAATATTCGATCACATGGTGGCAGCAATGATAATCCCACCCCCAGGCAGTTTGAATCTGTTTACAAAAAAACATTGATTCACTCACAATTAATGGACTTTTCCACGGGAAATAGCGTATCATTTGAACAGATTTCAATCCTGAATTGTTCGTCTGCCCTAACAAGAATCAACTTAACATCAACATTAGATGACAAACGAGAAGTTGATTTGCAAGACAATCCATGTCTGGATGATTTAAACCAAGCTCTTGAGAGAATTACCTTGTCAGAGTTCTCTGAAAAAGCAGTAGAGTATATTGCTGGTTTTGTGTCAAGTACCTTAATAAACAAAATTAAATGCAAGACTTGTATTGGTGCATTGGTGTCTATTAAGCAGGACTTCCGTATGTTATCAGGTTCACTTATAGCCTACAGAGATAAAGGTGGGCTAATATATCCATCACCAACTGTGGTTAAAATTTGCAGTCGCAGTGAAAAAGTTATAAAAGCTTATTTAGATCAGATGCCCAAAAATCAATTACATAAAACTAATATTTTGGTTAATAAGACGTTAAGTAGTTTTATTGGCGAAGAATTGTTTTCAAACATTCATTCTCATCAATTTCACTCCGATGTGACAAATCATATAGTTGATTTAGCGATAAGTGTCATGCAAAAATACATTTCCACAAGATTATGCTTCCTTACGAAGACTGCACAGCAGAAACCTGCCATAAGAAGGATCTATACAAAATTAATACATTTCAAAAATAACTAACATTACTTAGATTTGTATTATTAACCTGCGTGTGTATTGGTAGATATCATAAGTCGTAGAACTTGCTATATTATAATGCTGCAAATCGTGTAGGTGGATATAATAAGTATTCAAACTCTTTATTTACTGCTTAAGCAGTGATTTTAAACATCAAACGATTCCAATGAAACAAAACATAGAACCGTCTTCAATGAAGGCTTCAACGTTCAAGGTGCTTTAATTTCTTTGAGGTCCTTTCTTTGTTTTGTATATATAAACATTTTTGTTCACATTAAATTTGAGTGCTCTTGGCCATATCTCTGCTTGATGGAAAAGAGATAAAAAAGTCTAAGGTGTATCGCGCAAACTCAAAACGTGCCTGTTTGTTCACACTTGTCTTGAAAACTATGTTAAATGTTACTGGAAAAACCGACGTCAAACAGAAATTGTTAAACCTACAATTCCTATCTATCTATCTATTTGTTTACCACCTCTTGATAAAACTTAAAATTAGATTCGAAAGAATTATAGTAGGTATTACAGATAAACTTTTTGTACATACGTTTTTTAAATATATATTTAAATTTTGGTATATTTGTTACTGGTATTGATATTTAATATCTATCTATTTAAAAATGAATCGCTATTTATCTTAGTCACGCGTGAAGCGTTAAGACAAGACAACATATCGTTTCTGCTAGTTATTGTTTAAGTTTTTTAATTATTACATGCTAAGATGCCAAAAAAGCAATTTCAATAAGTTTGTTATTATAAATTAAATAATAATAAATCGATGAGAATTCGAAAACAAAGTTTTATTTTTACACCTTTACTAATTGTTTTTCATTTTGAACAAACTTTATTTCTCCATAAATGTATCGAAAACCATTAACCTAAAAAATATGCTGTGTACATCACTATCTTCCACTATGCCCTACTAGAGTGCCGCCCAGGTGCTCCTTATGCCCTTGAATCAGCCAATGACAGCGTCGTAACCCCGCTTCGTCTTACCTCAAGTAGTTGCCAGAATGCATTCAATACAGAAAATTAAACATTAGGCGTCTATGGGCTGTGTGGTCGATGGTCTTACCCCACCTTACCTTAAACACTGATCTGTGATTATTGTGACTGATTACTTAATAATTATATGTTATTTTGTTTAAAAAAAGATTGATTAAAAGAACCAGACTAACCAGACTAACCTTTACGCCACACAACTACAAGGACTACCCACACTGAAACAATATTCTCGCATAAAAAAATGGAAAGATGTCACTCCCAGTGAAATGCGAAAGTTTATCGTTGTATATTTACTAACAGGGTTGATTGAGTTTCCTACTACGGAAAGTTACTGGAAAAAAGACAGGTTATATTTTCATCCACTTTTGCATGAAATTTCTATGTCATATGACAGGTTCAATTTAATTCTTAGATGTTGGCATTTTGTTGACAATACCAGTGAACATACAGGAAGACTTTATAAAATACAACCGCTCATAGACTTAGTAATAGAAAACTCACGAAAAATATTTACACCGGGAGATATGATTGCAGTAGACGAATCAGTTGTTGGCTTCAGAGGGAAATTGAATATTCGCACTTATAACCCTCAAAAGAGTGACAAATACGGCATTAAGGTTTACAAATTATGCACTGAAAAAGGCTATACATGGAGTTACAAACTATATTCAGGAGAAGATCAAGCAATTGCAGGTCTAGATAAACCAGGTTCTGTGGTCAAAATTTTATCTGAGAGTTTGATGAATGAAGGAAGATTGTTGGTTACGGACAACTACTACTCTAGTGTGGCTTTGGCACGATTTTTGAAGGAAAATGGAACAGATTTTTGTGGAACAGTTCGGAAAAATAGACGCCATCTTCCCCCCGAAGTAGTAAACCAAAATTTAAAGCGAGGAGAACTTATTGCGAAACAAAATGATTGTATGACGATATTGAAATGGAGAGACACACGAGACGTGTTGGTTTTATCAACATGTCATGACCATCAAATGGCTATGTCCCCTGGTTTCAGGCCGATAATGAAACCAAAAATGATATTAGACTATAATCGTGGTAAAAAAGGGATTGATCTAGCTGATCAACTTGCAAGTTACAATTCACCGGTACGCAAAACTTGTTTTTGGTATAAAAAAGTTGCGGCGGATTTAATGTCAATTGCTATTGTAAACACCGTTTTAATCTACAAAGACCTCAATCCTGCTAGTAAAATGTCATTACTATCAGGTCATGAAGCTATTATCAAGCACCTCTTAGGCATTCAAGATCTTGGCCCTTCAACTTCTACAATTTCAGTTCGATCAAGTATCTCAAATAGTTCTATTTCTGCCAGCCATGTATTGATGAAAATTCCAAGACGTCACGATGGCAAGATATTTAGAAAACGGTGTTCAGGCTGCTATAAAATGTTAACTGAAAGCGGATTTACAGTGCCAGAAGCTCGCAAGAAAGCGAAGAAAACTGACACACAATGTGACAAATGTAAGAAAGCTTTTTGCCTTTCTTGCTTCAATGCATCCCACAATTTGTAATTATTTTTTAGTTTGTGTTATTTCTTATTTGTATTTTTTTTGTAAGGGTAAATTGATAAATACTTAAATGTGGAATGATCGTTTAAACGAAATTTGAATAATAAATAAAAATTAATGTTCTGAGATTTATTTGTTTTATTTTGGTAGTAATGTCCTGGCAACACTTTCTGGAATCTGCGACCGGTATCTTTACAACTTTTTTTATAATTTCTTAGCCCACACGTGTAATTAAATCCAAATGCTGTAACTGAGACGTGCGAAATTTGACAGGCCTATAAACCTTCCAAGGAAACGTGACCCACATATGATGCACTCACGTATCATCTGAAATCCGAAATGCCCCACATGTGGGTCACACACTGTTAACGTGATATTTATGGCCAATTTAATAAGTAGGTGTGTCAAACCCCACCACATACTCACTGTTACATTTTGCCACCACAGCCTCGCCGGGTTAAATATAATCCAACTAAACTTATATTGATAGGATAAAAACCTATTCTTAATATAAACATATAAGAACCATTTATTGGTTATTTTATAAATGACAACGTGACTCAATAATATTATACATCGTTTGTTAACGCTGTTTTCGTAGTGTTCTAGTAGTTAAGGCGCCCATTATCTTATAAATGTACATCCCATTGCCACTCTCCGGGCTCAAGAACATCCCTATCACCTACACTCAACCTGATCACACACACAACCTGGTCACCCTCAGTACCCAGGAAACCATGTTACAACGTTAGTGTCAAAAACTGCTTAAAGAAAGCTGGGTTATGGAAAAGTACAGATGAGCAAGACCTGCCAGAGGAAAATGATGTTGAAGTCGGACTTAGCAACGAGGAATGGGCTAAGCTTGTGAGAGATCTATGAAATAAATAGGCAAACGGATGAAAAGAAAACAAAAGAAAAAAACACAGATGCAAGATATGGAAAGAACAGTGAGGGTGAAGAAGGTGAGAGCACGCAACACGAAAACAGGAGACTTAAATTTAAATGTTGGCTTTTGGTTAAATTTTGCACAAAACGATCTGTAAAACTTTACGTTGAAGTAGTGCTACGCATGACAGATGGTGGTGTTCATACACTATTCACTTCTTGAGGTGAAGACCTCAAGACCTCTGTCTCTGAGGTGAAGAATCAAGAAGATATTGTTGCTAAATTTTGCACCAATATCGTTTAGCTAATTAGCTAAACCTGTCATTGGCCGTAAAGGCCAAATAGTTTTTAAAATGTCTTTCAATTTTTTTAATGTTCAGTAAGTTAATTTTACCTAAGTAAATAAGTAAAGACCTATCCGAAAGAGCAGTGTTTCGGTACAATCATACCTGAAACAAATGAACACGTAGAACTTAACGCACATACAAATCGTGACCATCAAAATATACGTACTAATGTAATTAGATCTAAGTATTTATTTAATTTTATCAGCTGAACTGAACAAAAGGCAATTATTCACAACTATTTCATAAGTTTGTGAGGTTCACAATAATAAGTCAGTGCAATATAATTAATAAATTATTTTAGAGCAGATACATCATAATCGTGTTTTCCAAACGATATATTTTTCAAATGCCTGCTATGGCATTTGAAAAATATAAAAGAAAATGTAACAGTTAATCGTATAATAAATAAAAATAAATTTTCAACAATCGAGATCGAAGAATAATATTCCTGTAGCGAAAATAAATAATCAACAATTGGAAGAATATGAACTGCATGTAAAGATATTTTAACATGTTAACAAAATTTTATCCATGTAATATACTTATGCAAATCAAGAATGTTTCGGCTTTAATTAGTTACAAAAAATAATTAAATTAAGACATTTAATTATTTTTTTTCGTTACTGCTTGTAATTTTTCGTGTACCTTCGGAAAGAGGTAAGTAATACTGTATTTATATTGTAATACTTTGATACTATACATTTTTTGGTTGAAAAATATATAATAATAATAATTTTGAGGTTAAAAAATAAAATGATCAAGTTTGATAACTCCGCGCCGAGGGCGCGGTATTATCAGTCGAGGGCGCGGTATTATCAGTCGAGGGCGCGAAATTGTAAACTATGAAAATTATGTTTTATTTACATTAACTTGTTTTTACCTCAACAAAAGAGTTATGTATGACATGTCTGTATGTAAATCTGTTTGTGGTATTTTATATCGTTAGGACCTAACCGATAAAACCGATTTTGATTGAATAGTTGTGTGTGATATCTGTTTTAGATGGACCAATCTGTGCCAAAGAAAAAGAAGAAGTCATGGGATCCCCAAAATTTGAAAGCTGCACTTGAGGCTATACGAAATGGAAGTAAAATGAACACAGCTAGGAATTTCAGTATCCCTGAATCAACAATTAGGGATCGGCTTAAGTTGGGAGAAAATTATGACACCCCTATGGGAAGAAAGGCCACATTTACCAAAGAAGAAGAGAAAGAAATGGTTTCATTTATAACTGAAATGGCTAAGAAGTTTTATGGGATAACTCAGCAACAATTGCCGTTCCAAAAAATATTAAAAATATTTTTTCATCTGAGAAAAAGATGGCTGGAAAATGTTGGGTGTATGCCTTTTTGAAAATAAATCCTGGAATTTCTTTAAGGCTTCCCGAGCCAACAAGCCTAAACAGGGTTTTGGGATTTAATCAATCCGAAATAGCCATTTTTTTCACTAACCTGGAGACACTCATGTCAAAGCATAATTTTCCAGCCAATCGAATCTTTAATGTTGATAAGACAGGCATCAGCAACGTACAAAAACCAGATAAAATTTATGCTCCAACAGGACTTAATCAAGTCGGAAAAGCTACAAGTGCAGAACGTGGCCAGAACGTCACAGTTGTATGCGCACTTAGCGCAACTGAATATATGTTCCTCCGATGTTTATTTA
>DWBE01000019.1:0-13113 GCA_018230705.1 Spialia ferax
CAAAAAATCGCGGAACATACATGGGGTATTTTCGAGTACCACTAGATGCCACTAATCCAAATTTTTGGACGTCACCGTTTGGACCACCCTGTATAAAGGGTTGTAGGCACGTTGTTGTGAAATTCGTACGTGGCGCGTCCAAACTGAGCACAACCTAAGTCTTTCAAAGCGTTGAAGTTTTAGTTTCAGTTGTTACTTGATTTTCTGAAATGTGCAGTTGTTACTGAGACTTAACTTTGTATTCTTGAAACAAGTGTGTTTGTTGTTAATTTATCGAACTATGTTGGGATGGAAAATAAAATTGTACAATGAAAAACAAAAACAAAACATTTTTACTAAAACCACGAGCTTGAATTTTTTTTCATGAAATTTAATACTTTATTCACAATTTTCTAACGTTGGGTATTACAATATACAACACAACATGACGTCTTGTGTTCTAATAGTACAAAACATTATTCTAAAAGAAAATAATTACATTAAAAACAGAATAAACATACACTAAAACTAAAAAGGTCTGCACGAAATAAAAACAACTAACTCCTGCTGTACAGGGTGAAATTTTTAATGCCACCTAGAAGGAAAGTAGTCTAAATAATTTAGATAGCAAAATTTTACGTAAACAGAACATCCATTATTTTTGAAAAGAAACAAAACTGCATTCTTAGATTTTTTAAAGTACGATTTCCAAATCCAGGAATCGAACTGGCTAAAGTTCGAAAAAACATCCCCCTGTAGTTATAAGGCATCCATCGATGGGGAAAATCATAAGGATCAAATCTTTCTAATAAACATGGCAAATTTAATAAAAGGAAGGCTGCGAAAGCAAGATAAAATATTACCCGAGTATCTTCTTATCCTTTTCTACTAAAAAATTCCACCCTGTATACAATACTATACATATAGTACGGATACGGGTAAGACTTAGAAAAAACATTAATATGTGGTATATATTTCGGTAACAGATATCAGAAAACTAAATTACTAGCAGGGTTTCAGCAAAAGGTCGCATGTATCTGAAGAAAAGGGTTCAACTTCCTTATTGCTCATTCGAAATGAGGCGTAGTGTAAGTTATAAGTTGCAGCGTATCAGTCTTTTAATATTCGTGAAATGAAATTCAGTAAATAATATAAAATATGTAGTTTGTGTTCAAGTTACATCCCTTCGTAAAATAAGAATATTTGACAATGTACAAGTATGTATGTTTATCGTATAAAGTAATTAAACGAACAATGAACCAAGGTACCTTAAAACCGCCCGAGAATCACCACTACTCGCCACGTCAAATCGATATTTTACATCAATGTTTATTTCATAATATATTCTGTATATAGCATATAGCTGCTTCATTATGTAAAGCCTACCAATATCGAGTCGGGTATCGGGTATTTCCAACTCCATGAAAATGACGTAAAAATATAATATACATTTATTGAATCTTTTGACCTGATTGACTGACGGATCAACGCACAGCCTAAGCCGCTGATCAAAAAATCTGAAACTTGGAGGGAGTGTTCCTTGTATGACGTAGACGTCCGATAAGAAAGCATTTTCTGAAATTCTACCCATAAAAGGGTGAAAATTAGGACAAAGTTTGTATGGGACATCATGATTCCTTGGTCCGATCTCTTTCAAATATTACGCAAATATATTTACTACACGAAGTGGTTCGTCAAAAATGCTGCCCAAAGTAACCTTTCTACCTGGGAGGAGTCGCGGGAATAAGTTGTTGACTCTCGTTTCCACTCCACCCTGTGTTGATGGAATAAGCTCCTAATTTACAATAAGGTTACCACATTCTCCCGTAACTTGGGCCCACATCCTGCCAATCCGAATCAATGGCTCGAGCTCGGCAACATATTCTATTTGACTGCGCTGCGGTAAATCGCTGCTGAAATATTTTCATATGTCGCGGCTTATAAGCCCTTTGTCATGTTTGCGTTTTATTACTATTATTCTTGACCCAGAATCTTTGTTGAAATAACCTTTTTGAATACGATGATTGGATGACAACACAATGAGGTTTCAAATGATTTTCTGTCACTTTTTGGCGGTTTCACAATAACGTGGGGTTCTTCTGTGAGATTCTTAGGGTTGTAAGACGGGTTTTTAAAAATAATGGTAAAAAATATACAAACGAAAAATCATGTTGTATTATGTTTTAGACTACTGAGCACTGTTTTGATTTGAAATATTATTATCTTACGACTACACAAGACCCTTTTAAGATTATACAGGTTAGGATGTAAAGCAAAAATAGAACAACTGTTATACGGAGAGAATAATTCCAAATAAAGATAAATAACCATAGCTTTTCGTATAAAATGAAAACAGAGAGAATCCCTGATGTGAAAGACATCCGTCACTAGTCACTACTGAAGTTAGGTTCGACTGTATTCAAATATTTTTAAGAGCAGACAAACTGCAGGCGTATATCAGTCACAGTGTCACAACCAACTGAGCGACTCCGTGCAGTTTGAAGATAAACTGTCTACAATATGAACGTGCCTGGAAAAACTACAAATCTTAGTATTTTGTTGCCAATTTTAACTATTGGAAAGGATGCCTTTAGCGTACTAAAATTTTAAGCTCATTCGGTTCACTAATTGCTTTTGAAAATATTGTTATAAGTAAACATATTTTAGACAAAATATATTTCGTCTATTAATTTTTCTCAAAAGGCTACAAAATTACATACAGTCTAGGGCCGTACATTTAAGAACACACCGAAATAACAAGTATCTTAGAGTTTTCAGAAAATATTGGTGATTACTAAACCTAATCTAACAAGTGACCTCAATTGAGGCGCCATAAAACCTCTTTCTTCAATACGATAAGTACCTGAGACATTCTTAATAAAAAGCCCACGAAATCGCTCAGTTGAATCCTTTCAATCTCTAATACACATCGATTAAGTGCACCACTTGGCTCAGGATATTTGACGTTTTCATCAAACCTTTCCTTATAATCAGTCCCTTCCTTTTTGCCTTTCAGTATCGTAGCCAATTCCCGGAGAGATTCTGGTGAATGCATGTCACTTAACAACTAATGACTCGACGACGAACATCCATTCAAAGTTAGGAAAAGTTTTGTGTCATCATCTCAAGTTCCAATGACGATTTGGGACTAAGCGATTAATTCGTACTTTCTAAGGGCGCCATCTTGTTGAGTTCAAGGACCTGCCCTTTCCAGCTTCAATATTACCGTACCAATCCGATTTATAACTCTTCAATTTAAATCTGTATTCCACATGATAGATTTCGGATCTTTACAATTTCAACGAGTCATTTAAGGCTGATTGTAGACAACGTGAACAGTACAAAAAGGCGCATAAATGAAGTATACCTAAATTGAAAATAATCTCAACATAATAGACACAAGACACCTGATGTTCACGTTAATCCACATTATCACTATAGATATCTCTATCATCCTCATCATCATCAATCTCTATCATTGTAACTACTCGTACTATGACACTATGACTAATATATTATATGTTAATACTATGATTAATTCATCTAAATAGAACTTATTTGATAGAATTTATTTGAAGAGGCCTTCGATCGCATGAGCGTTTTAAAAGTGTTGCGCTAATACCAGACGTTGGTGTTTTAACACATGATAAATTGAAAATCCAACACTATTCCATAAAAAGCGTTGCGCCTTAAAAGCACTGATGTGCAAGTAAATAGATATTATTAATTTTTTTCATCCGAACGCCTTTTTGCGCTCGTGCGAACGGAGGAAGTGGTGTTGAGTTGTATGTATATAATGGCTTATATAATGGCATGTAAACATACAAGTATTAGGCTAGGAGGAATTGTAATTTTTAATTAGCTTAAGATTAAGATAATTAATAATCCTCTATCAATAAAGATAAAAATTTGTGTGTATATGGTATCAATATTGGATTTGCTTACCCTTAAATTTGGCAAACAATTTTGATACTCTATCTCAAAAGTATGAAAGTGATTTATAAATTATCTGGTGTCTGATTCACTATTTTCAGTTCGTCTTGTCAAATTTAGGGTTTCTCGAATCAAAAGAAAATGTTCCTAAAATTTTGCCCAAACTTTAATGGCTTGCTTTGTAAATTTCGCCAAAAACTCTCCTCTGTTAAGCACAAATCCAGTTCTATTCCAATTTGAAATTTGCCGAAGGGCGTTCGTACTCCAAATTATCGTTCTCATCAGGCTTTACGTCATATCTGTTTGGTATCCCCTCCAGCTATTTAAAAGGAACTTTAAAACTACGATTTTGTAGTCTCTTTTCTTCTGTCCTATGAATTTTAACATTTTCTCCCTTTGCAGAAATAAGACAAAAATATTTTCTGCTAATTCAAAAACTTCTTCTCAATTTACCGGCCATAGTTTTTTAAGCTCGAGATTTAGGAATTTAATCTTGTACATTTTCCGCATTTTTCGAGCTCCATTTCGTAGTTTGGTCGCTTGGTTTAAAGTATAAGTCGAAATATTAATTTAAATTTAAGCTGGCTTACAGTCGGTTATAGTCTGGGTCATGGTGATTACATCATCTTCAGTTTTAATGAATTGAACAATAACTTGGCATTTTCGAAGAAGTAATAAGGCAAATTACAATACTAGCAGAGTTTTCGATTATATCAGTTTCTAAAATAGATAACAAGTTATAATTCCTCGAAGCAACTATTTATTTATCTAATTAGAGTTGTATTCAATTTTTTTTAAATAGTTTTATTACTGTTTAAATAGTTTTATTGCTATTAGAACTCAGTAGGTACAGGGTCTATTATAATTATGTGCCAAATCGATCGCTATCTTTCTTTATCGATCGATTAAGTTTGACTTCAGCTGACATTTATCCAATACATCATGGCATTAAGATCTTTCAATGCGGATGTTTCAACGTATTTATTAAATTTTACTATCTTATCATTAGTATACACTATAAGTGTTGTGAATGAAAGAATGTTTTTAAATAAACAAGAATAATTATCAATCTACTTGTAATGTGAAGTTCGTCTGCACTATGATTAATTCTATAGATAGATACAGAAAGTATAGCGCCGTACGTCGGAACATTGGAGCAAGGTAGTGCAGTAAGGCAGTAATGGAAAACTGCAGTGCAGTCTCATAGTGTAGGTAATCGACGATGTAATGGAATTCGATAATGAAGGTTTGATCATACTTCCCGAAGATGGACTGATTCTTAACTTAGCAATTGATTTCAGCATTCATTTTGATTTTTAAATCTCTATACCTGAATAGATATTACTAGAGTTTTATCATATAGGTACGCGTAGGTTAGTCACAATATCATATCAGATAAGCTAAAAGTGCTTAAAAAGTCAATTACGATGGTATACTCGTATTTTGTACTCCGTATGCTGATAAAGTAAAAAAAACGGGATTTATTTTAGATAGCAAACTTCATGGAATTTTTATTATCCTCCTTCCTATCAATTCCTATCAAAACTGAAATAATACTTAAGCAGGAGTTCCTTGCATTACTCGACTATTAAGATGTTCTATCATTATCTAATAGGAGAAGTTTTACATCATTTAAAAAGACTACACTGTGGTTGAAATTATTGATTATGATTTCGTAATTTTAGAGTATCAGAAAATACAAGTATTGTTTGCGAAATTTAAATCTACCTAACTTATATTATCTTGCCCGAGATTTAAATAATATGCTCTAAAATTGGTCACAGAGTCACCTCTTGTGAAACTGTTATTTTTGATTTTGTTAGTACGATTCTACAGGAGAAACAATAAATAGAAGTATTTGGCGAAAACAACGGATAGAAACATCAATTGCCCACCAGGTATTTGTGTAAAGATTGTGTTGCAGCTCAACAAACAGATTACTCTGATAAATACGAGCCAGTATGAAAACAAAAGGGGTTTGCACAATGCAAGAAATACGCAGAGTAAGACAAGCACGAGGGCAATGGTTATTGCGATGTCGAAGCAAAAAAAATGCTAACTTATGTACACCAGATTACAGAAGGCTTTAACGGCATGGTACATCAATTTCCAATTATTTTAATGGATGAATTATTTGATCAAGAGATCAAAAAAAAATCGATTGGTTATAAGTATAATACTTATTGTAGTATAATACTTTCTAGTAAATTGCACTTTAGAATCGTTTTCTACTTTTACTTGCATGTACTCGTATATTACAAGTAGAAATGTAATCTAGATTTGCATCAGGCTAAAGCTATTAGGCTACTTTCAACGAACAAAGAACGAACAATGAACAAAGGAACAAAGAAAAATTATTTTTTGATCAGTGAAAAAATAAAAATTAATCGGTGTCGCTTACCACGTAGATTGAACCGACCGATACAACATTTTTTACCTGACATATGTAACCGGCTTCAAAATCATACTTCGTCCATCCCAATCACCTACACGTACCAAAAAGAACCAAAAAATTGAGCTCAACGCTGTTGGAGCAACGAATGAGATCGCCAACCTGAAGTCCAATGATTGCGAGCAACGGTATCGAAAAGAAAAAGGTCGCGAATTCGATTTCCACGTGCTTGCCCAGAAATCCTAGTTCAATATCGGAGCAATGTTTCACGCTCGTGAGAAATGCGCCAACTTACGTGAAATCGCGCCATCCAGTTGCCTTCCAAGTTTGTATTGGCGGGCGAGAAATTACGTGTCGCAATACCGTCTACCGATGTTTTAGAAGACCAGAATCAGTGTGATGAATTGTTTAAAATTTGTTATAATGTACTTGCTTATAGGATTTCTTGTAAATAAATTAATGTCGGTCGATCTGCGACATAGATAATATGATTAGTGTTTTAGCAAGCCGCCTTTAGATTATGACGATCTTCGTGGTGCAGTGGTTACTATGCCGGTCGAAGGGTTCGATTCCCGGCGGGGCAGAAATTTAAATGATTATTTCTGTTCTTGGTCTGGGTGTCTGTGTGATTGTTTTGTGTGTGTCCATGGCATTCATGACACAAGAAATTCTTAAATCAAATTAGAAAATCAATATAATATATTTGTGCTCCAAAATAATATATCCTATTGTGTGGCTGTGAGTGTGAAGCGTTATTAGATACATTTTTTAGCATTTAAGAGATTTTTGCCTGATCTAAATCACCATCTTTCTTCATTAAATTTCAGCGCGCATTTACAAATGCAGATCAATCGACCAAAATTTCCTCTGAGCGCTTGGTCAAAAGCGTGAAATCGTTCAACTTACAGGGAATTACTCAAAGGATTCCCCGGAACTTTGCACAGAGTCTTCGCAAATTCCGTGTGAACTTTTAACTTTTATTTTTTGTCGTGCCCGTTCACTTTCTGCTCCGGAGTTCGAGATCAAAACAACTCGAGAAGTTCGCTCCAACTGAGTGGTGGCGTCTGGTCCGGATTAAATTTATTCAGTGTTTTAGAAATATTGAGGTTAAAAAAGTTCCGAAATGGGGCCCCCGGCAAGTGGATTCAATTTTTGCTGTCGAAATATTGAGGCGAAAATTACTGAATTTTACGCTAAAAATTTCCTATGTTGTCAAACTAACATGAAATTGCAAGCTCAAATTAAGCTTTTATTTTTGTGTCGTTAAACCTGGTGCACATCTTGTTTAATATAAAAACTTTGTGTCACGTTTTTTGTCCGCAATGGACTCCTATATAGAATTGATTTTAAATTTGATTTTCACACCATGTGCAATTTGATCCAACTTGAAAGATAGGATTGCTTACATCTCAATTGAATAGTTTAATACAACATATAATATATAACTATAATAGAACCTTAGCCATAGCAACGCGTGGCCGAGTTTGCTAGTATTCCTAATTTTTTCCATCAAAAATTTTGTACTCAGCTTTGCTTTGATTTCCGCCAACGATTATTATTAAGGTTTGAAAAACAATAATGTGTACATAATTATACTTTATCGGTATTAATAACATTGATCTGATAGTGCATTATTAAAATGTATGTTAATATTTTTCTAATATGGGCTATGTTATTATCATCAGGGATTTTATCAAGTGACAGGGTTAAACATGAACGTAGGTAATTGGAAAGATAATTTTCAGTATAATCCATATAGTAATCCGATTGAGATTTATTCCAATCGAGCATCGCTTCACGATGGGTGTACGAGGCTTGTTCTTATTCTTCACAGCCCTTGTTAGTTTGGTGGCAGCTGGAAATAATGATATTTATTCTGGGTATGTACCATTTTTAAATTTCTCTTTTAAGCATTCTTAATTTTAATGTATTTTAATTTTTCTCTTTTCTTCAGGGAATATTTCTTTTGCATGATATTTTGTTTTGTGACTAATATGATTGTTCACCAAATATAAATTAATATTAAAATCAGTCGCTCAATGTTTGCAGCTATCCATGCGCTTTTATCAGTATTGCATTCTTTATGATTAATTCATTACGAGACTACACACCCTTTTGATCAAAACAAATGGTGTTGACTGAAGTTGGATAGTTATTATCATAATTATGAAAATTCCGAATATACATATAAATAAATAAAAAAAAATATTGAATCTTCTATTTTTTATGTACTTTATGAGGTATTTTTTAATTACGATTTTTTTATTCTCACATTCCCATTGCTTTTTTTTCAACTCTTACCTTGCGCTCCTAGGAATTCAGTCCATGGCGTGATACTCAGTGATCGCTCTCAATCAAACCTCCTCCAAACCTTGGAAGTGGAGTTGGATTTGGACGTGTGGAGGTATGGAGCAGTGGCCCAGAGAGACGCCATCGTAATGGTTTCAGCAGAGAACAGAGCGAAGTTCTTAAACCTGCTGGACGAACGTGGTGTCAAACATTACTTGTATCTTGATGACGTTGTCAAGTAAGTTTTGTTGATACAGTTATTGAAAGGAATAAATAAAATAATAAATAAAAATATTTTGCGACATTCTCATATAAAAGAAGGAAGTTTTAAGAAACATATTATTATAACGAATAGAGAAAAGGAAAGTAATAATTAGGTAATGGGTTGTCCCATATCTGTTTATTTACAACCGAAAATGAAGTACCAGAATTGTACACATGCATTGTTCCATCTGACAACAATAAAACGTAAGACGGTTCAATTCAATAGAGGAAAGTACTTTTGGAATTGATTTAGAATATTGATTAGATTAGTTCACGATATCAAACCTAACACTGACAATGAACTAATTACGATAAAAGTTTTCAAAGACGAAAGTTAAAAGTGGTATGTCAGTTAAACAAGTGGTGTATAATTATTAATGTCTTCGTCCCAAACGAAAATAAATAAACGAGATGTCATTTCCAAATATTAAAATTTCAGGGCTCTAGATGAACACGATGATCAGATAAAACGTTGGAAACAGCAAAGAACAAACAGAGCACCGTTTGAAGATTATCCACGTTACGCCGAGGTAAACAATTCGATAATTTGACTACTAAACTTGTTAGACATCAAAAGGCTTTATTTGAAAGGCAAATGAATAAACAATAGTCCTATGACCAATGATATTTTACATTATACAAAAAGAGGCCCATACGGTACCAGCGAGTCAAAAGCTGAATTCTTTTGTTTCCGTGTCTGCGTCGTCACGAAGGGATACGAGTAACACATCACTATAATTGCCTTGTGTATATGTGTGGAAACATTTATTTCAGTTGTTATGTAGGTGTATGGCCTCTTTAGATACCTATAATATAAAAGATCTCTGCCTTTAATATGACTTACAAAAATTACCAGCTAGATAAAGATACTGTGAATTCTAAATAACTATAACATGTAGTAGATATAGTCGAGCCTACAGATGTTTTGTGATAAAAATGCTTAAATAATTGAATTAGTAAGTAGGTAATTTTAGAATTCTGCTGAAAATAAATTTCCATATTTTTTTGCCTTAAGCGTAGGAATAGTAATTCAATGTGATAATTCTTAGAACAAGTTTTCTTATTTTCTAAAGTATACAGAGTTAAGGCTGGATGGTGTTCATAATGATTATAATTCGCGAGACTTCAATGTTTTTTCTTTGCATATTTTTACTTATTCGTATTTGTTTACAGATTGATGATTATATGGAGAAGGTGGCTCGAGATTTTCCAAACTTAGTCACTGTAGTTAACAGTGGCCCCAGCTTTGAAGGACGTTCCGTGAAGTATTTGAAGGTAAACAAAAGAGTGAAGTTAATTAAATTTAAAAGGTTGAAACTGAAGACTTTTGAATGTTGCAAATGATACAACTCTGGCCTCTTGACTTGGTAGGAAACAGTTAAATTATTGTAATTTGTGTGCTTGTAGTCATTTGATGTTTGCAACGAGTTGATAATTAGGTACTCTAAAATTTCACTGCTAGAGTAAGAAAGTACCTATCCAGTAAATACATGGACTGGATGTGCATAAATACTAGTTCGTGTAAATCCTGGGTATCGTCCATCTCTTTCTTTATTTCTCTATAGGTCATATTTAGATTTTCTGTCAAGTAGGAATGGATTAATTAAAAAATTATGTCTCTCCGTCTGTTTGCAAATATCCTTCACAAATTTTACAAATACCCGCAAACCTATTATTAATTAAAAAAATATTTCTCTCTATCCCTTTCCAGATATCCACCACAAACTTTACAGATACCCGCAAACCCATATACTTCATGCAAGCTGCAATACACGCTCGTGAGTGGGTATCCATACCCGTTGCTCTTTATTCCATTCACCGGCTGGTCGAAGATCTGAGGGACTCTGACGGAGATCTACTCCAGAACGTTGACTGGATCATCATGCCTCTAGTGAACCCTGATGGCTATGAATATTCTCACACTAATGTAAGTATTATTAGTAATTTCAAATTTTTTAACAACATTACAGAAATGTCCTTCAGGTATTAAAGCCTTAATTGAATCATCTATATGTGAGAGTTGCTACGTATTTATTTCTGACACCACACTTTATAATATGAGAAAGGGATTTGATATTATTGATTTCCAAGTTTTTGTTTCCTTTTAGCTACGCATGTGGCGACGCACGCGCTCTTTCAACCCAGAAGTAAGCACTGAATGCTACGGCGTTGATGGCAACCGCAATTTCAATCACTCCTGGGGAACTATTGGCGTCTCCTCCAATCCCTGCTCCGACATCTACCCTGGACCTAAGCCTTTCTCCGAAATAGAGACCAGATATGTCCGCGATATACTCCACGAGTACAAAGACAGAATACAACTGTTTCTAGACATCCATAGTTTTGGAAGCTATGTTCTCTTTGCTTACGGCGATGGCACTCTTCCGCCAAATGCTTTACACATCCACCATGTTGGTTCAGTGCTAGGAGCAGCAATAGATGTCCACAGGCTGCCTGAATCCCCATATTATGTAGTGGGGAATAGTGGTCTCGTATTATATCCAACTTCCGGATGTGCTGATGATTATGGACAGGTATAATAATTCTTCGCTCTTCATTCGTTTCTGTTTCTGATTTCAAATCTTTGAAACTTACTCGTATCAATCCAAAATATTTACCTTAAGAGTTTAGAAAGTCATGCACTGTCTAAAATTTATTTTGTTTTAGTATGTTGGCGTTCCATTTTCGTTTTGTCTGGAGCTTCCTGACTATGGTCATGACTTCAGAGTGCCTCCAGAATACATTGAGCAGATCAACACGGAGACTTGGGCAGGCATTGTAGCATCTGCCCGTGTTGTCACCAGACATTACCAAGCAAGAACAAGAAATTCCTAACGTATAACAATGTTAAAACGAAAGTATTATCACAATCACAAAGCCACGCAAAGTGACTGTTACGACAAAGTTTATAATAGCAAGTAATTTATTAGGAAATTTAAAAGAATGAAGAAGAAATGCTTTTGTATGTAAATGTAGTTTTCATATGGCCTTTTACCTTATTGTCGACTGAATTATCAATAAAAATTCAATGTATTTTTTTAGTTTCATTTAGTATTTATCTACTTCATAAACAAAATCTTGCAAACTGAAGGGCAATGAATTTAAAATTATTTGGTTTAGAAAATTTTTATATTTTTATTTCGAGTAGGTACATAGATAGATCTACGTTCTCGTGGAAGACTCAAGCGATAAATGATCCTTGATAATTAATATAATCACGTTATATTTACCGATAGCAGAGTAGATATAATCAATTAAAAGATAATTGAACTTATTTACACTACACATTTCAAAAGACGTCTTACGTTTGAATACGATGGTGTTGAATAAAGTTTTAGTGATAGCAACTATAGTGAGCATAGCAGCAGCAGGAAGACATGATGTCTATTCAGGGTATGTTTAACAAAAGAAATACAAAAATTAAAACAAAAACGAACTAAACACGTTGGAGTAACACACAAATATTGATGTAATGTACTAAAAAAATAATCAACGTATATCTATAATTATGTTTGTGATCAAAGCGCCGTTTAATATGTAGGTACATAATTTAGTCTGTATAAAATTTAACAGACACACATACCTTTTAAGCCAATATACTCGTAGGTACTCGTAGGTACCAGGTGGTCTGAGGAAGATGGCGGAAATCCGCTGGATCTTCAGAGCACAGGATCGGACCATCCATCCGAGTCACTGCACCAACAGAGGGAGGCCTATGTCCAGTAGTGGACGACAAAAGGCTGATAGATGAATGGGAAATGATTGAGATTCTTAAGACAGTGCAACCTTTATACCCTCTCAATATTTCCTTTCCAGCTGTTCAGTGTTTGGGGTTCAACTACGCGATAGAAATGACTTGAAAGTTCTGTACGAGTTGCAAATGAAATTAGATCTGGATATTTGGCAATATGGATTCCCAGAGAAGAGAGATGCTCTAGTAATGGTTACTGAAGAGACAAGAGTAAAGTTTTTGGATGAATTAGATGCAAATGGAATTGTTCATTATTTGCATATTGGTGACGTCGTCAAGTGAGATTTTCTTTTCTATTAATATCTAAAACCTTAACTTATAATGATGAGATTATTTTTAGGCTCGTTTCCAATTAGTTATAAGATAGGTTGAAATATCGTAGAGATATTCATAAAGATAGAATTGCCTGCGAAAATGCATACAATTATAAATTTCCAATATGACTTTAATAAAATAAATAGGAGAGTGATAGTGAAGCTCTGTATTGATCAAAATGTCTCAGGTC
>DWBE01000020.1:0-13082 GCA_018230705.1 Spialia ferax
ATAATTTATTAAGAAGAAAGATCAACTGAATCTTGGGGTGGATAGTTTGATTAATATTGATTTGTCTGCAGACGAAAATCCTGTACTTGAAGGTATGTTAATATTATTATTTTCGGATTTACTTTTTGTTTGGTTTTGCAATATTTTTTTCTTTTATATTATTTTTTTTCTAGATCGAAATAACACTGATGAGTTTGCATCGTATGATGATCAGCACAAGAAAATGGAGCTAAAAAAAATTATTTAGCCCATTCTATCATCTGCGCGCTGCGTCCCAAGTCCTTCATCTCAACTCTTCATCATGCTACTGGTCTTTATGTGAATCGCAAAAGTGGTTCTAAACTTATTGTGAATCTTCTCTCAAATTTAGGTGTGTGTTGTTCGTACTACGATGTTGCTTTGCATGAAATCTCTGCTATAAAAGCAGAAGTAACAACTGTAACACCCCCTGCTTTTGCTCAATATGTTTATGACAATGCCGATCATAATGCACAAACACTTGACGGCAAAAATACAATACATGTAGCGGCTGGAATAGCAGCAATAAATCCTCCATCTGCTCTCGGAACAGATAATCCAGTACCAAAGTTAAAAAAATTACCGAATGCACCTGAAGTTGCTTCTTTTGGCCATGTTCAACTGAAAGATTATAACGATTGTGGTACGTCATTAAAAACGTTAAGACGTACTGAAAATATTAAGACGTACTGAAGTGTAAATTTGGTACCATTGAACCTGGATTAACACCAGTATACACGACTTATGTTTGGGGTCGTTATCTAAAAGTGTGGAATTTACCAAGCCTCCGAGGATTTTTAGAAAAAGTTTCTACTAAAATAGAGTACAGTGTTTCAAGAGTATTAATTTTGCCAATTATTGACCAAGACCAACCATCCAGTTGGAACCCTTCCAACCATCAAACTATTTACACAGCCTTGCATTTTGCAGCCAATCTCGCAAAACAGATCCACATGAAAACGTGTTTTGTTACCTTTGATTATGCTCTTTGGATAAAAGCAAAACAAATTCTTTGTAACACTCAAGACGAAGAGTTAAAAAGTGTGCAGCTTCGTTTGGGCGGCTTCCATCTTCTTATGTCGTATTTAAAAGCAGTGGGTACGATAATGGGAGGTTCTGGGATTAAGGAACTATTTGCTACTGTTTTTGCGACCAACTCAGTTGATAAAATGTTAAATTGTACCGCGTATTCGAGGGCTGTTCGAGCGCATATTTTATTTAAACCATGGTCTGGTGTATGGTCTGATATGACGATAGAGCAAACAGCAATGCGATTCTTTGGAACTGGAAAAGAAGGAACAAAACATGGTCGTACTATGAGTGAAAGTGTAGTTTCTCGTTTTATATTAGGTATGCCTTATGCATTTGATATTTTGGATCAATTAGAGCAAATAACTAATTGTAGAAGCGCATCATCAGACCAACACGTCGAATTGACTTCTACTCGACAAAGGCAAGATAAAGAATATGCTGAAACATTTAAATACTGGCTTGATGATCACGGTATTTTTCAACATCGACCTGAAAAGCTCATATCCTTATCTACCGGACTAGTTGGTGATGAAACAATCGACTGTCATCGAGCTTTCGAAAAAGGTTTAGAAAGTATGGCAAAAATGGTTGGTGTTAATGCTGAAAATTTTAAACACAGCAAATTAAACTGTGTCAAAACTTTGATTGGAACTACACCTGTAATCGAGATAGATAATGAAAAAATTCCCATTAACACTACGTTGCTTTTTCAAAAGATTGCTGCGAGTCTGGTAGATAAAAAGGACACGATGAAAGATGCAATATCTTATGAATTATCACCATATCCGATGGCTCTTTTCAATGAGAGCGGAATCATGCGTGAAAGCAACAAATCCGAGCTTTACAAATCTTTTAATTGCACTTCATACACTAAAAAAGATTTCGTAGATGTCAAGTACGTGATTGATGGAGGTTACTTGCTTCACAAAGTTGGCTGGCCCAAAAATTCAACGTTTGAAGAAGTTTTTGGAGCTTACGAGTCTTTTATTGTTAAGCATTACTCTTCTGATTCTACCATCGTTTTCGATGGGTATAATCTATCAAATCTGGGGATCAAATCCTATGAGCGATATAGACGTGTTCATAGGAAAGTAGCACCCGAAATAAGTTTCACACCAGAAATGAAAGCGCCACGTGAGAAAGATCTATTCTTATCCAATTATAAAAATAGATCTAAATTTGTAGAAAATTTAATTTTTTACTTGGAAGGACGTCATCAATTATCTGTATTTCAAGCTCCAGAAAATGCGGATTTGTTGATTGTACAAACAGCAATTGACATAGCTAATACTACTAATAAACGAGCCGTTGTAGTTGGTACTGATGTTGATTTAGCGGTATTAGTTATTGCTCTCACTCCCGAAGGAACAAGTGTTGATATGGTGGAGCCGAAGATTTTGAAGCAGCGAGAAAGTGTAATAACTTCTCACGGAAACATTATGATAAAAAAGTTAATACTATTCGCTCATGCTTTCTCTGGCTGCGATACAGTAAGCTCTATTTTCCATAAGAGTAAGAAATCATTATTAAAGTTGCTCGAAACTGATACAACAGCTCAGGAATATGCACAAGTTTTTTATAATAGTGAGTTTTCTCGGGAAGAAATAAAAAAGACCGGAGAATCTATTATGCTAATGTTGTATGGATCTAAATTAGCGACAATTGGTGAATGCCGAGTGGATCGTTTTGGTTTTGTAGCGCGCAAGTCATCTGCCCTCAACTTAGCATTACTGCCACCTACATCCGGTGCAACATTCCAGCATTCATTGCGCACTTTTTTGCAAGTTCAGCTTTGGCTAGGAAATGTTTTCGATCCTGAAAAGTACGGATGGAAGAAGACGGAAACAATGTTTCTTCCCGTACGTACAGAAGATCCACTAGCTCCTGCTGAACTTTTAACCATGGTACACTGTTCTTGCGCGACTACCAATTGTAGCAGGAATTGTGGGTGCAAAAAGCGGGTCTGCGTTGTAGCAGAGCTTGTAAAAATTGCCGCGGTGAAACCTGCTTAAATTCTGCGGATATTGTTGTAAATAATGATGAAGAGGATGATAATTATGATACTCCGGAAACTGAAGAGTTGGAAGCTGAAGAAACTGAATATGTCATCAAACCTGGCTATTTAGAAATTATGAAAGGCATTTATGGTATCTATAGCGATGATAGTGATGATGAAGTAAATGAGGAAAAAAGTGTGAAAGATCCACCGGACGAGGTTCCTGTAGAACTGCCAAGCCAGCCATCAACATCAGACGAGCAGCCAGCGACAAAAAGACGAAGGAAGAAATAATTTTTATAACAGAAGAAAATCAAACTTTAATTTTAAACAGTTGCATGGATTTATATTAACTTATTTTTTTATGTTAATAAATATTGATAAAAAAAACTTATACTTCTTTAACTTCTAACTATATATTTATTTCCATATTCCTGTCAAGTTTTTAGTTTTTCATTTTAGAATTGCAATAACTTTAAACCGCGGGAAATTATTCTGTTCTAAACAGCAAGAATTCCAAAATTTGAACAATAGAACATAGAATTATGAACATAAACGACAAACACAAGTAAGTATTTTCAGTTCTTTTTACGCAAGTCTAATTAATAAATTGTAATAACTTCATTCAATACCGTAAATGCTTGTCAGGCTGCGCAACTGGCAAAAATTTTGAGTTTTTCTTTTGACAAATCTTAAGTGATGAATTGAATATTCCAAAATTAAAGAAAAAGAAGCAAGAACGACATGAATTATTGGTATTTGCTTGAAAACGAGGACGCAAAAATTCATAAAACGGGTACGTTTTATAAAAAAAAAGATAAATAAATGGAATAAAAAATATAAAAAAAAATATTTTTGAATAGTCCAATAATTATTACTCTTTAAAATTGCCCTGAATCATAAAAGTCGTAACTTCAATAGTTTAAAAGATATAATAATTTAAAGATTCAAGTAATGCCTTTTTTTATAAACAAATGTTTATAAAAATGGAACCGTAATAGATATGGAGTATATAAAAAATGTATTATATAAATCAATAAATTATCTAAAATATTGTCTTGAATGTCAAAGACCGTATTATCAATAGTTAAGAAGTTATAACAATTTATAAGTTGGTAAAATAGTAGACCGCTGGAACTTTGATAGGGTAAAGTATTTTAAAATTCAATAAAAAATAGAAAAATTTTTTTTTTACACTTTTAATGCACATGACTGTATTTGTAATTTTTTAAAGTTACGGAAAAAAATATAATGATAATAGAAATTTGTTTATAACAAATTGTTTATAAAATAAACAATGAAAATTCAAGTAAAAAAAAATATTTTTTATAGCAACATTAAGAATTAAAAATGATGATTAAAAAAAATGATTCCTTAATAAACAATTTAAATGGTTGATAAATGAAAAAAACAGTTATAAACAATTAAAAATTTTTTTTAAGAAAAATTTTTTTATTTAAAAATCATTATTTCACTAAGCCTATAGAATGGCAAAAAAAAATTTTCAAAAATATTTAACTAGTCTATTTGTTTATAATTTTTTTTTAAACAATAAGCGTTAAAAATTTTTTAGCCAAGCTACTAAATGCAATATATTTATATAAAAGCAACCAAAATTAAAAGTTACGGAAAAAAAACATTTTTATAACATTAGGCGGATTTTTCCATTTTTAATAAATTTAAAAAATCATTATAAACAAATGAATCAACTTTTACAAACTTTTGCAACGGAATCTTGTTCAATATTTATATAAGAAGAGATTACAGTGGAAAAAAAATTTATAGGTCTATTTTTTTAATTTTTATAAGAGATTTTATGAAAAGTCAATGCTAAGAAAAATTAGTTAATTAACAATTACACAACTTCAACAAAAATTGAGATAAAATTTGTTTTTTTGCAGGACTAGATACCTTAAAGTGTCTAAATGACACTATAATTTATTCAAATTTTTAAATTAATATTGAAGGTTATAAAAAAATATTTTGTAATTCATGCTTTGCCTGGTGGTGACGCCTGGGCACTGAAACGGCCGCGCGGAGCACAATTTTCAACGTTAAATTAAAATTATAAATAATGGAGTTACGATTCCGGGAGTCGGGACTTTTTGTACTAAAATTTCCTCCTCTTTTAGGATCTTTTTTTAAATTTCGTTTATCTTTAATATTTTCGAAAATATAGCTAAAAAACGGAGACTACCTTTTTTCTCTTCGTTTTTTGTTTATAACAAATGAAATTTTTAATGGCGGATTTATTCAAAAATTCCACTTTCTCAGAATTAAATTCTGAATCCAATGAACTTATCACCATATTTTTAAGAGACTCGTAACTATTTTTGGCAGGAAACTCACTTTTCGACTAGACTATTTAGTAAATGTTAATTATCTAGTCATTCGCGAAAGTCGCATTTGTGCGGCGGGCTTTAGCGCCCTCAACTTTATAGAAATGTAGGGAATATTAATCTTAGAAACAATGGGGCGGTCTGTCTGTTCGTTCATTAAACACGCAATCACGACTCGAACAACTTTGACGAATTATTCGACAAAATTGTCGGCTTGCTTGATTGGTGCGGGCTAGTACTGGGGTGTGCTGGGTTTTGACTCTTTTAGAGACATTGTTCCATAGTTTGAAGTCAAAATGAAAATTGAAAAGAAATAAAAATTATTTATTTGTACTACGCATAATTCTATATCGATGATTTACATGCTTAAGTATTGACAGCTGACCGTGTCTTAATTATTCACTTTTCTAGCCTTTAAGATCAGGGGCCTTACCATCACCGTCTATTGCGATTCATTTAACGGCCTAAACTGAACTGACTCGCAATTTTCGTACCACCACGGTCTTAAATCCGCTCTCATTACGCACAACATTTTGACAGCGATTCAGTTTCGAGTTGGCGCGCAGTCGACGTAATCATTCGGTCATTTTCGTACCATTTCATGTCAAGTGCGCAGACGCTGAATCGCTTAAATGTCAAATATTGCTCAGCTTAAACAACGTCATGGTGCGAAATATAACGATTCAGTTTAGACGCGGATTCTGAACTGACTGGGATTCAAGCGAACATTACAAACAGTGATGGTAGGGCCCCTGGTCACATTTGTGAGACTAGCCTACCTATTGTGACGTTACATATTTTGTAAATTTATATCCTGTAATAAGTTTTACTTCCATTTAAAATATATTTTACTGTTAAATGTTAATTTAAAATATAACTTAAAAATTTCAACCTCTTCCACTTCGTGTCACACTTTGTCGACCCCCTTGTTCCCCTTTAATGTAATTTATGGGTGTCCCCTTTTTTATTTCAAGTTGTAATTCCAAAGTTACGTCTTTTAAGCTTACCATAAGAGTTTTGTGTAGGTAGGTTATCTTTTAGTTAGTAATCGAAGAGAAAAAACATTAATAGTTGGTAACGTAGTGGACAAAGTAGTGAATATGACAATTTATGTCATTATCGACGAGTAGCCTATATATGAGTTGTGAAATGGGCTTTTGAATAGAATAGGTATTGTTTCCATATATTAAATATTTTTTAAGTATAGGTCCTTATTTTTACAGTTTTTTTTGTTTCTCCACTCCATGTAGCGCTTTTGTAGGGACTTT
Organism: Spialia ferax; assembly: GCA_018230705.1. Taxonomy (NCBI): domain Eukaryota; kingdom Metazoa; phylum Arthropoda; class Insecta; order Lepidoptera; family Hesperiidae; genus Spialia; species Spialia ferax. The sequence continues at coordinate 6,654 of DWBE01000020.1, forward strand.
AAAAAGTTTTTACCAGTTGTAAAAAAATAAGTGAGGAAAATAAAAAAAAAACACCTGAAGCAAATAGGAAAATGTATTTATAAATTATACATACTGTCACAGTAAATATTGTACTTACAATAATATATATCTTATTTTTCTATAGTTCCCTTAAAATAATTGTTTTATAAGGTATCGAGTACCGATTAATATTGTCAGTCTTCAAATATATCGAATAATGTTTAATTTTTTTGTAAATTTTCATGTTGTGATTAGCACATTTTATTGTTTTGTAAATAATGTAAATTGCAATATTAAATATCACAATATCAATTATTGCAATGTGATTTATAGTTTTTATTTTATTTTGGGAATTTTTTTAAAGTAGGTAGTTGTAATATTTTTTCATTTTTCATTTTACAATAAATAGGTACCTCAAAACGCTACAAATGTAATTAATCTAATTTTATTTCAATACAAACGTTTTTCACAACACCATCATCATGCCTTTTTGTATTTTTGTCAAATTATATTTTTTCTTAAAAAGATACATTTTTTTAAATAAATTAGGAATAAAGCAAGACAATGGGCATGCGAGTTAAACTCAAAAACTTATAAGTTAACAAAACAACAAAAGAAAAACAATAAAGTTTTTTTTCAATACACATAAGTTTTATTTACGACGGCAACATTTTAGTGTAAGTAGTAGGTACGTACCAACCTTCATACTTCATTTCTTCATTCTTAACTACGTATAAAATTGACCAGCAATATGGTATAATATTACTGTTTCTACGTAAATGCAGAAGAATTTATGCACTTTCATAACGAAAATAAAACTAAAGCATCAAAAAGTTTGAAATGGCAAGTTAAAACATTTTAAGTGCATTGTTTATTCGAGTCTATCAAGACTAAACAGAGTATAAAATCTATTATATATGTATGTTACACAATAATATAAACGGATATATATATTTACACAGTATTATAGTGTGTCATTTGATCACATAATAAAAACTAAAGCTAAACCAAAAAGCTCAAAAACTATAATATAAATAATAATTATTACTAACAGAAATGGATTGCTAAAATACGTCAGAATTAATATAAGAAAATACAAAAAATGTAATATTACATTTACAAAGAAAAAAATATGGACTTAAAATTAAAAATAAAAGCTTGTAGACGTATGGAATATTTAAGGACATTTACGTCTTTGCCTTCACAAAATTTATTATTACAAAATTATAATAACAATAATTATAATTCGTTTTAATGTGTAAAAGTAAATAGAGGTTATCATAAAAAACAATGTATTTTTAAGTATATTGTACCTACATCAGTTAAACGAGTTATAAGACGATATAATGTCATGACGATTATTTTTTATTGTAGTATTAATACAAAATGTTTTTAAGAAGTAGGCATACGAAGATACATCGCATTTTATTTGTAATTTTTTTATTTTTCTAAAACCTACATACCTACATCGTTTAAAAATTTTTGACTTGAAGTGACTGCTACATTTTTAAAGTAGGATTTTTTTTTTCAAAACTTAACTACAAATAATATCGTTTTGCACTGTTTCACTAAAAAAAAAATAATTATAATTCATGTCATAAAAAAGCCTTATAAAGTTTCAAAAGCAACCTTATTACAACTCAAGTTGCGAATGTAAACGGCGAATTTTACAGAATAGTGAAAAAAAAACAAACCAATATAAATAGCATTGAACAAAGTACTGAATTTAGTACTATTCCTCACTATCTCAAATCGTGTATTCATCGTTTGTACTCCAAGACTTGACTATTACACTTCATCCTAAAATGAAGTTGCCAATCTATAATGCTCATCCTCAATTGTTCTTGCGTTATTTTGTTGCATGCGTTGTTCCCATATTGTTCCTGTATCGGCATATCACTGTCTATTCCCTAAACACTTTTCCCTGATCAAATCATTTCACATTTGTACCCTAACTTCCATAAACGCATCCTTATGGCATATTTAGACTGATAGTGTCAAAATTTCTCAACGACCTATTATCACCGTTCAAACTGACGGTTGTACCGCTGTTCATTCGTGACAGGATCTCTTGTTGTAAAGCCTTCAACGTCCTGACAGCTGACATGTCAGTAGATGGCGCTAGGAGCAACGCTCGTCTCGCGTGTGGTAAGGCTTCTGAGGGTTTGTTCATAGCGAGAATGGCTCGGGCCATTGCGTATGCACATTCAAACGCGTTTGGACGTAAGAGCGACGCGCGAGCCGCTAAGTCTAAAGCCTCGGATGGTTCCTGGAAGAGAAAAAAAGTGAATTATTACCAGTTTATGGTATTAAGAAAATTATATACTCAGTCAAGGGTCCTGGGATTGATACCCGTCGGGGCAGAAATTTCAATGATGAATGTCGATGTCTGTTGCTTGGTCTGGGTGAATGTGTCTCTTTGTGGCAGTTTGTTCATATGACAACCACAATATAAGTAGGTGATAGACAAGTAATACAAGGAAGCAGAGCTGTGTGAAGCGTTGTATTACCTAACAATACATGCATCGAACTAATATTTTACTATCGAAATGTGTCAGTGCTTGTATGTATTGTTCTTGGCTTGACTAGTTTTAACCACACTTGGTATGACAGGTTAAAGACTAGGCTACTTTTAATCCGCCAGTCAAATATTACAGTCATGGGACAAAGCAAGTTGTAAATAAAGCTGATCAACTTACATTAAGCTTCCTTTTACATCTGGACAAGTTTAGCAGTAAATTGGTCTTCAGCTGGACGAAGGCAGACACGTGTTCCTGAGGCACTGGTTGGCTGGAAGGAGTGGTCAGACCCTCATCGCTGATCAGTGGGTTGATCTTCTTAAGCGCGTATTGATACCGATGGGCTGCTTCTGACGGTCTGTTCTTGCGGTACAACATGTTCCCGTCTTCTAGTAACTTGTTCAGGAGTATTAGCCTGGAAGAATGATAGAAATTGGAGAGGTTGTTGACTTGCCTCGAAGTCCAGATTAAACAGCTGCTGACCCGATACATAGGATCATAGAATCACGCCTTCTTCCCAAGAGGCATGAAGAGATAATTGACCTCCACTTTCGACAATTTTGACTTTCAGTGCAGTCCGTTTCTGGTGCTTTGGACGCAGATATTTTTAAAAACGTCTTTAATTTGAATTGTTCGGCCGGGCCCTAACAGATTTTCCATTTAGACTTAATACAAGACTAATACAAAACTAATATTGAAGCTGATCCGTGTAAGGAGATTAATGGAATTACTTACATAAATTCTGGTTTGCCAGAGGCCATGACCCACGTCGTCGGGCCGAGTTTCGCACCTTTCCGCAAGAAACAATTTACTACCTGGAATGTGAAAGCAAAACATTGATCAAAATTCTATAACATCATAGATAGATAGATCAAAATAAAAGTCCATTGGTGTTTTAAAACCATGTTGTACTCGTACTGTAACTGTTTTATAATGCAAGTCTCGTAAAATCAAGGGGCATTGCAAGCCACTCAGTCATCGGTATTGTAGACAATTTGTCCAACTTATGTCAGGGAAGCTATTGGAGGAACAAAAAACTACCGTTACTAGTTGATATCCATAGGATGTACAAGGATAAGTCCATATACTCCAGCCCAATACCAGATATTTACAAGCTAGGAACGTGGATTAGTAACATCGATATATCACATTATGTTATACCTAAAATAGATGGAGTACATATGTCCAAAAAACTTATTAACCCTACTGAGCTTCAAACTATTTGTAATGATCTAATTCACAATCGTTATAATTTACACTACAAATTATTTACTGATGGATCTAAGAATGAATTAAACGCGGGAGCTGCCTTTTTTGACCCTCAGATGAATTTTTCGGCTAAATTTAATATTAAAACTTATATTTCTATCATGAATTGCGAACTCATTGCTATTGCTGAAGCTTTATTGTATGTAAAAGACTTAGAGGAACAAAATTTCGTTATATTCACTGACTCAAAAAGCAGTATCCTACACTTGGCTCAGATACCCTCGAGTTCTCGAGGCACTCCAGTAGCCATAATCATTATAGACATAATATGTAAGTTACGTAAAATGAGTAAAAATGTTGTAATACAGTGGATTCCTTCCCACATTGGAATCACGGGTAACGAAAAGGCAGATACGGCAGCACGAGAGGCTACTTCTGAAGGTATACCATACGATTGGTTGCTTCTACCATCTGAGGCTACGTTCCATCTAAAGGACATTTGTAGACAAAAATGGAGTGAATACTTCGACGAACGCTCACTAACAAAAGGAATATGGTATCGGACAGTGCAATGTGAACCTCTCCGTTACCCATGGTTCGATAAAATTAAGGCTAAGCGTAATACCATTGTTGCTTTACTTCGTCTGCGCTCTGGTCATATAATATGCAATAAGTTTAAATATCTAATGGGCAAAATAGCTTCTCCGAATTGTGCAATCTGTGGAGTTATTGACGACGTTCAACATGTAATAGCAGAGTGTGACCGGACCGCAGAGGAGCGGCGTAAAATAAGTGTAAGGCATTCATATAACTTAGGGTTATATAATTCTATTCTCGCGAGCCCCAACTCTAAAGACGCAGCCTTCCTGGCTAATATGACATTCAAATAAGGTGCTTTGTTATATTTTTCTTTGTCTGTAGTCATTATGTGATGAACGCCTTACGGGAGTGACATAGTCATCTTATGACAAAACTCCTCTAAATAAATAAGATTAAAAAAAAAAAAGACTATAAGCGGAAGGATCCGTTTGTGATATGTCACTGATGACTTTTATAGTTTTTTTGTAGTAGGTACTCGTATTCTTTCATAATTTTAAAGCTGTTGGAGAACCCTCAAGAGATCTCTAAAGAACCATAACTAGGCATCACTTTACACGCGGCTTTAATCTCCAAAAGAACGGTCATGTCACGTCCCATCGTGTTGTCTGAACGGAAAATGTGGTTTCGCGGCACATTTTATGGATTCTCGCGGCTTAGCAAACCTAACGTGTGAATGTGAAGTTACTGCACTGTTGACATACCTTAATCGGTGTGAAGGAAGAACTGATCAATGTTATACGACTTCCACGAATTTTTTTTTAAACCTGAATATAATATTAAGATACCAAAATCTACCCCGGAGTTGAATTATCACATCACGTAAGTAACTTAACTAATTTAACTGTAAAGAAAACTACAGTTAGTAAAAAAATAAGGAAGATTACCCACATTTGTTGATAAACTACATCATTTATAGCTGTATCGAAGAACAGTTGACCGCCAGTCGCCAGTTGTCGAGCGGACTGTAATTATGTTATACAGTTTTGTTACACGCGCCATTATGTTATCTACCGGAGAAAATATGAGCTCAACTTTTCTAGTCATCTGAAGACTATTAAGGGCAACGTTCCATTCAATTCTACGAGTAGAGCTAGCAAATACTTACCGAAACTCTAGCGACTTGCTCTTGATCCACTGATGTAATCTTTCATAGAGCCATTTTTAAAAGAAAGAACTTTATTAGTGTTTTAAAAATGATTAAAATTAAGACTCATTGTAGCTTCAAGTTTATGCGTCATTTTCAGTGTGGTTTTTTAATTTTTTTTCGACATTCAGTTTTGTTCCCGCAATAGTTTGACGTGTGAATGTGAAAACAGTGAAAAATGTATCTTTAGGAGAGGTGGGTGGGTTATTTACTTATCGCATCGCTTCATAACTATACACATCTGGCGGCGATTCAGCATATTACATATATCTTCTAGTATATATCCATCCTGTGATATAGAGTTATAGAGGCGAGTTAGCTCAGTTATAATCAATTAGCTTTAAAAACATCTTAGTGTGCGGACTGACCATCTATCTCGCGGACAGTCAGTGGCGACGCTGAACAATGCTCCATACCTCGTCACGGGGATTTTATCTGCTTCACTGGATGTAGGTACAGCTCCTTATGAAATTGCAAGTCAGCTTTGCGTCGTCTATAAAAGTAGTTTCTTGCTAAAAAAGAACAACTGTATCAAAAATCATAACCATAAAAAGTATTTTGTATGTTAAATCGCAAACACGGCTCTATGTAACCTGGTTAACACATACAAGCATTGGAACATAAAAAAATCCAAACTTTAATTTGATATTTAGATACCTACAGTAGGAAGTAAGATATTTTTAACTGTTGGCATTCATCGGGGAAACTTAAAAGGAATTCGATCCAACTATGTATAGTTACTATTTAAAATGCTCGTATCTACACTAATATTATAAATCATCAGCTCAATTAGAATCAGAATGTCAACAAATTATTGCTAACCTAACGTTAAACAAAGCTACTTAATCTACCCACATGCTCGTATATACGTACATATCTATATTTCTTACATACCTATAAGTACTTTATTAATATGCTGCCTAAGCGGGAAACTGCAATGGAAGTGATTCACACAGG